>KZ539147.1:8017-26919 GCA_000934665.2 Catajapyx aquilonaris
CCCCCCCCCCCCCCTGCTTTTCCCCGCCTCTCCCCATTTTACTCCCCGGCACAGACCGCCAGTTTTGGGATAATTGAAACATGGGACGCGTTCGAGCTGCTAAAGCTGCCGCTCGGAAAGACGAGGCGCGACATACCGCGTTGCGTGTGTAAAAAACCCTTGCAAATCCTTAGCTTGGAAACTGGATGCAAATTGAGTTAGACGGGACTCCGAACAGGATTAGGACTATTGCTTAAAAAGGGGGGCGGTGGTGTAATCTGGCCCTACTTATCCGGCGAAAAATTGTTGCGGACACTGCCACAAATAGTGAGTTAAACCGTTTTGTTACCCACTGGCTGTATATCAGTCTGCTCTAATCCCAGCGTGTCAAAATCTTCCGGGGGACTGTTGCAATCCCCAAATAGTGTCCTGGAAATAGGTTGCGAATCCTTCTTTACCGCTAGGAAGGATAGAGTGGGCCAGTCATCTAGTGCGACTTTCTTCTTCTTTCTTCATCCTTCTTCCCCCCTCTAGCTCTTATATCCCCGGGGCCACGCCCGTTTCAGAAATAACTCGCTATCTCCCCTTCCGGAACACTTTTTCTCCTCTTGGTGATATATAGGGCGAACCCTCAGGACTGATTCTCGCTGCCGATGGTGCCTTGCTATACGGACCTCTTTTTACTAAATGTCACCGACTCCTAGGTCGGCATCATCATTGGTCGCTATTTTTCAACTGGGGCTTGTTTGCAAAGTTTTGGGCGGGGAGTTATGGAGCTTGAAAGGACGGGCTTCTACTATCTATCTGGAGTTGTCTACATAAGCGCTGTAACCTGTGGCGTCTTGACACATTCAACATGATATAAAATGGGAGTTTCCTGTCGTGACTGCGCAATCGGTGTATATGTGCGAAAAATTACTGATAATAACATAACTGGCTTTAATTTTAAGGCATGTAGCGTTTACATTGTGCGGGGAAAAAATTTATGAAATATTCAGGAGACCTAGAAAAACCGGGATGAGCCAGTTTAATATTTCAGTACTTTGGAATAAAATTACATCACTGTACTATTTACAGTACAGGTACAGTACGTGTGTGAGAGCGAAGATTTAACATATATGCTCAAAATGTGTGCTCTACATCAACATGCACATAATAACTTAGTATATGATAAATATTAATGTTAAAACTACAGCCTTACAACAAAACGTAAATGCTACTTGAATGTACAAACTGCCCATAGTACAGATGAAAAATATTTCCACTATTCTGTCGCTTTACGCTTGTAAAATGTTAACTCCGAATTATTAGGCCGAATATAATTTGCTAATAAATTGCTTTCCCAGACATTCAGTTCCTATTAAGCTATTCCCTCGTGACATATGCTAATGTTATGTAACCATAGGCAATGCTGCATGAGTGGCACCCCTAAACCCCATCCTAACCTTGACGTCCAAGTTGCGCACGCTCGAGAAAAAAAAAACGGTAATAAAAAAGTGGTAAGTGATGCCTAGGACCCGCAGGCAACGCGTCGCCCGCGGGCGGCCCTCCTCCCTGGGTTCATAATACAAGCCAGTAGGAGGGGGTGCCCACTAGGGGAGAGAAAGGGGGGGCCTCCTCTTATTAACATGACAAAGGGTCGCCCCCCTTTTCGCATGGCAGGCAGGCAGCGCCTCGCAAAATCCAGCAGCTGCTACACAAAAAGATCCAATCCAGGCGCCAGGTCTATTCATCAAACTTGCTTACGCTAGAGTGGAACATCTACCCCCTCCTACTATACTCTCAGCACTTGTTCCGGCCCGATTCATTCCCTCCAAAAACTTGCTTCGCTCAAGATACTGACCTATCTGATGACTAATAATCGCCTGGAACTATATAGCTTGATTACAACCTCACCTTCAGATGAGTACAATCGCTGAAAAGGGGTCGGTACAAAATCGGTACATCTTGATGTTGGACGTTGGAGACAGAAGGCCCTCACCTTCGGCAGGGTGCTCTGCCAATCTCAGCTATTCGGTATCATGTTAAAATACACGAACACATGCCTGAAGCAGCAAATTCGGTCCAAAAAAAACAGAGTCCATTAATTTGAGTAGGATAAAGAAAGATCAGAGAAGGCCTGCAGGGTCTCCAACTTTATGCTCGCAGGTGTACCACTTTCAAATTTTTATTTATTTATTTACTTATTTATTTATTATTTATTTTACCCCATTGGGAGAATCAGCGCTCCATTAGGGGGGTGGAATACCGTCATTTTACCCGACGATTTTATCATTCAAATTCTTTCTGAAACTTTCACACATGGACCGGGCCAAGGATATATATGGAATGACGGAAGGAAGCGGCTGTGGCCTATTATACCGAAGCGATCTCGGAATTATCCTGGGGGGACCATGGAAAACCACAGAAAACCACGTTAGGATCGCCGGACCCGGGAATCGAACCCAGGACCTCCCGATTAGCAGTCGGATTCCTTAACCACCTGCCTGTTTCGGTGTACCACTTTCAAATCAGCATGCACTTGCATCAAATGCAAAATTGCCTCTTTATGTTTTTGAGCGATATAGTACATCTGATGGTTGGTCTACAAGTCAGTACTGTAGATTGTGTTTGTTGATCACAAAATGCCACCTCCTGAATCGGTACATGCGTATACAGCAAGAGACCACCCTGACATTGAGGTTTCGTGCTTATATGACACTGCATAATGCCTCGTAATTTACAACTTCACCCGTGACGTCAGGTGAGATTTGAGCGATTAACGTGAGGAAATGGCGCGAAGGCACGTTCGCCCGTTTCCTACCCCAGGCTGCTTTAAACCCACCCTTCAGGCAAAAACTAAGGGGAGGTGGTGGCGGAGGAAGACATGGTGGGGACAAGAAAATTAATTTCCGAAATCCTGCAGGCAGATTCCACGCTCACAATTTCAGAGGAAATTAAGTGCGTGGTCGCCATTTAAGCGTGCATCACGCACTGGTTGAAATTAGCATACACCACCACCCGCCAGCCAATCACACCGCTACCTCTTTTTTTCACCCATTCCGTTTCATTAGACAAGCATCTGATCCAATTAAGGCTGTACAATCGGGGCTCTTAACGTCCCTCGAATAGGATTACATTCGCTATAGTCGACCAGAAAGGCTTGACTGGCTTCAGCCAAGCCAATTGTTTGCTGGTTCCAGCAAAAAAAGGAGGAAATCCTTGCAATCCGGCCTGCTTCACGTCACTTACCTGTCAGGTAAGGGCTCCCATTCTTCCAGCAGGTATTTTGTCCGAGGCTAAGCCAGGTGTGAATACAGTATAGCCAAGTTTTGGTCCAAATGCAGACAGTGATGAACCGACACCCCCCCCCCCCTTGCCTTCCATTGTGTTATTGAAAGTCTTCCCCCTCCTCTCCCCTAATTTATTAGTCTACTGCTGCTAGGGAGGTGTCAAGACGGTAGGGGGCTGGGGGTAATTTAGGCACGCATATTGGATCGATGCAAATCTGTGCAAAGCACTCGCCTTGTAAGGATTACTTGCGCCCCCTGCTCATTGCACATCTGACCACCCTGTTGAATAATTAGGATGATCAGCTGCTTACAGATTTTTTTTTTTTTTAATAATCAGAATATTCAAAATCAGCATTTGTGACGGCCCTCACTAGAGGTCAGCGGCGTATGGGGCCACTGGGTGTGAAATAGTCGTGGGACGGCCTGGCTCCGGATTGCTCCGAACCTGTTGTATACCACGACGAACGCAGGGTCAGGGGAATTACCTCACATAGTTCCAAATATGCTGATATATTACCTCAACAATAATTCAAGCAAAAAAAAAATTACACCCATTCACACTACATGAAATATGCTATATTCGCCATTTGCCTACCAACATTCCCCGCAAAAAAATATATACAAGTCACCAGTTAGTCCTTCAAGCGACTCGGAAATGAATCCGGTCGCATGTCACCCATTTAAAAAAGGCACAAACAAGCGACAGTCCTGACAGCTGTCACAATGCCTCTCAAGGCTGGATGCTAAATTAATTTACTCAGTCAGACTGACGCGTTGAAAGCATAGACTCAGGCCAAAATACCTCCATTTTTTTTTGTTAGCTATACCTCCATGCAAGTCCCTGGACACACCCTGAAAAACCCCCCAGTCGAATCTGTGCGTTGATAAATATTTATCGGGATATTGATGCCCGGGCGAATTACATGGCAGGCGCATTTGCCACAGTCGCTGCCCGCCACTTGCATTTGGATGGCAAATTGGCCGTTCCATCAATACCCCCCTACCAGTGTGTGAGAGTATGAGTGTGTGGGAGCGAGGGGCGGACTTGTTATCGGAATTAAACCAGTGGGCTTGCAATCCACTTCCACCCGTAACAATACGTGTAACTTGAACCCGGATCTGATCTGCTCCAGAAAAAGTTGCTTTCTGAAATGTTATTCGGTCAGGACGTTTCAATATTGAAGAAAAAATTGGCGGCTCGATTGACTGGCGGCTCCATCAAAAATGGATCGCATGAATGGTTCCCATTTGATATTGATACAGAAGGCAGGGGATATGCGCACAAATCCGTGCCTTTTGCCACCACTTTTTCTCTCTCAATTGCTACACGCTATTTTTGTACAAAAAGTTTGTTGTTTAATATTTGCTTCTCAGTCTTACCACCAATGAAAGCCTTAACCAGAATGATGACAACCTGCAGGAAGAGCGTGACAAGGTGTCCGGCCATCTGTGCCCTGGCCGCAGACAGCAGAACGGCCAATTAGAAGACCGGAGAAGGGGGTGTGTTGAGGTGCCGCTTTTACAAAACGGGCTTGACAGAAAGGCTTAGCCTCTTCAGCCAATATGAAGAGAAGATTGCTTATCCAAATCCCCCTCCGAGTGCACTGGATAAGCGGAAATTGTGCGAACAGAGTGCCCCTCTTTTTTTTATATTCCCCCATAGATCGATATTTACATCTCTATTTTATCAGACGGCCAAAAAAAATTAAATAATTAAATCCAACATTTTCTGTGGCCAAAAACCACTCTGGCCATCTCCAACAAAACTAATAGCGAAACTTAACGCCCAGGATTCCCAAATTGAGGCCCTGGGTTTTACCCTCCCCCCCCCTCCCCAGTTTCTCTCTTCTCCCCAAGTTTTATGGACTATACACAAGCCACGATCAATATGTCGGTCCAAAAGAGAGTCGGGGGTGGTGGTAGAAGTGGTGGGTCCTCCAACTCTGGCGTCGGCGCCGTCTCCCCAATCTCTCTTCCCTCTCCCAGAGAGGAGTCACGCTAGGCCTCATGCATCTTTTATGATCCCATTGTCCTGCCTCTGGCCTGATAAATAATTTGCCGCCAAATTTGTACTTGTCCTTTGGCCCCTTCTGGATGAGTCTCGCCAGGTGCAAAACTGTTGGGGGATTCTTCCGGATATGGCCATCTATCGGCCAATGTCTTCATGGGGGCATGCTTTAAAAAAGATTCCTCCAGGGTCGTCCGCAAATTGGCCTGCAAACTGGTTCCAAACGAGAAGCTTGTGGCTGATAATTAATTCCGCCAAGCAAGAGCAGCAGCTCGGCGGAACTCTTCGTCCTGTTTACTCCCCAAAGCCAGATCCCAACTCGCTCCAGGGGGTGAATCCAATTCCACTACCGCCCTCATGATTCGCATTAGCCTAATCTCGCCTGATAAGTCCCATTATAACTGTTTATTTACCTTTTCGCACAACGAGCGCCGCTTCCTAATAATCGGCTTCAGGGGGGGGGAGGAACCAACCACTGCTTGCTGGGCTTGTAATAGCTACTGTAATTATTCATTTTTAGTAACCGATTACATATTCTATAGCTAATATATCAATCAGAATGGACTCCCGATGTTCGCACCCAGGTCAATAACTGTGCGGGAAAATCCGGATATAAATTATGGCGGTGGTTCACGCCGCATGATCGATAAATTCATTTGTCGGAAATAAACGTCTAATGATGATGCGACCCTCCATCCCATTCTTGTTGTTTGTTTCACGCCCGATCGGACACGACCCATTGCTAGGACTTGGTGCGCGTTTTGAGGCAATTCCATGGATCACCCCCGGAATCCGGATAAAATGCCCCCATTTCTCCCCACGACCCGTTGCGATTCGGTCGCGATCAAACAAACCGATCTTTCTCTGCCGCCAACAAGCATCCAGCGGACCACCAAAATGGGGTAGTTCAAATCAGTGGCGTATAGGCTCAAACTACCCCTAGAACCCTCCCCAAAAAAAAGTGGGGCCAAAAATGCGTATATCCATGGGGTCCTGTAACGCCTGTCGTTTTCTCTTTCTTCCCCGGCTCGTAATGGATCATGGGAATGGCTCCTGGGGGTTTGCCCATGGAGGCATTCTTCCTGGATACCACAAAAAGAATAATAAAATCGAAAAAAAGGAGAGGGTCGGCTTTGTTTCAGCAGAAGTTGGTTTGATAACCATCTGATGCATAAGTACCGCTTTCCCCGCTCTTATATAGCCCCTAAGCCTATTACTAGCAGTTGGTGGAATACAGACTTCTTTTTTTCCTGTTATTGATGTCACTTGTTGAGCAAGTTGAAAGGATGGTTTTACAAATTACACCGCTCGCTATATGGGAAATATCGAGATCCCTCCAGTCCGTTTTCCAACATTTATTGGGCAGTACAGTGTACTAATTACGTGGTTATATAATTACGCGGCGTTCATAAATACATCATTACGCTTTCGTCTCCCTATATATAACGCTGAGTGCACTCGCATACTATGTAGCAGCTCCTTCTGGCCTATAGAAACTACCACACTGTAATAATCCTACATCACACCCTGTAAGAACAGCAATTACGCTTTATTATATTATCACACTGTATTCGTAAGCAGCGCACATGTTGCTGCAGGCGTCTTGTAAACTCCGCAAATGATGTTACTGCTAATTAAAAACAACAATCACAGTTGCTCAGTAGCACCTATATGGCAGTTTCTCGGTGTAAGCCTATTGTGTGCTCTGGCACTAAAGAAATAATAACCAAATTAAAATAAAATCAAACCTCGATTTGTTACAAAATGTACAAAGTTTACAGCCTATAACCTGCTACAGTAACAGCTACTTTTGCACAGCACCTCACTTGCCCCCCAAAAAATTGCAGATAACCCGCTTGATTTCCCACAAATCGTTGTCCCCACCAACTAACCCGACCCTTACAAAAACCGCTCAAACACTGGAAGTTTGAGCATATCCGGGGCCAAATTCCGGGTCTCCCTCTCCCGGAAAAAAATAACCCCCTCCCTCCCCCCTTCCTGCGCATTTTTGACCGGCAGCAGCTGGAGCCACTCCATTAGTCGGAATGCCCCAACCGCAAACAATCCGTAGCTCCTCCGGAAAATCCGCCCCATTATCCCTCCTGCGATGATGAGATCGCTGCGGCTAACGTTCCTGCAGATCGATCGCAAAACCCCCTCGTCAATCTGGCACTTTTCATTATCCAACTTTAGCAGATCAGATGCCTAAATTATTAAATTAATATGAAATTCGGGCTAGATTTGCAATGTGCTATGTGACACTTTGGCAGGCGCCACAAAACCGCATCGACTGTGGGGGAGAAAAAAAGGCCTGAAAGAGGAGATAAAAGTAAAGGGTGGTAGTGGTGCCAAGTAACGATGAGTGTGTTGGTAGGAAACGAGCGTGTTCCGGGCAGCAAACTCCCGGGGCAGAAAAGCATCCGCTGGAGCAATTAAGTGCACTAGGCAGCCATAATACATCATGGCACGGCACAAAAATGGCCGCAACTTCCACTCCCTTTTGCTCAAAAAACATCAGACAGAGAGAGCCAGTTAACTTGTGCTAGGGGGGGGGGGGGGGGGGGGNCCCGGAGAACAGGGCTCCGGATTTTTCATTAGCGGCATGGGTTTTCCTCGGTACAAACCCCTCTCGGCGGTAGCACATGAAACAGCAAAACGACTTCTGAATAAAACGCACCATCCGGATTGCGGGTTGGTACGGTGCACGCATTTTCTCCTCACTTATTATTATTTTCAAGTGCTTAAATCTTCAATAGTGAGTTCAGCTTTAAACCAACCACTAACAATAGTTGCAACTTCCGCTTACAAAAACATGACATTCAACTTGTTCATTCCGGTCGCCCTCAGGGAGCAGTTCAGATTTTCTATTATACCAGTGCAGTACTCTCAATTACAGCCCTGCAATATGCAATACAATTTTTTTCTTCTCCTCCGCAGCTGTCACGAGCACCTTTACGTGCGGTGAAGTATAACTGGGACAAGGTCTCGTTGTTATTCCTCAGCAAACACACGCCCGGCATTCACTTATTCCGAACACGTTTTTCTACAGGCCTCCTTTTCCTTTTTCTTACCGTACTTTCTATCCCCTATCCTACCATAACTCGGTAACTATGTACTGGCCAGTCGTAGCCTCTCGACACCATACCAGTGACCTACACATGCCCCCCCAAACACGTGCGAAAAAAAATATTTCCCTCAGCATCGGTCCATTTGCATATTCTGTCGAGGGGAAAAGGCGGCTTACGATCGATCACATTCTCCGAGAGAAGTTTCCGCTCCTTTTCTTTATACCGGGGAAGGGTCCTCGAACCAAGCCCAGGCTTTCCCCTTCTTTTCTACCGCCACACTCAATTTCCATCCTCCCCCCTTAAAATCGCTCACGCCCTGCTTTCAACTCCACCTTCACAGTACCTCACCCTCAACCTCAGGATTTTTGTTTTACTCCGCCTTCCTGAATCTAGATCAGGCTTCTCTCAGAAAAAATTTTTCCCGCACCGCTGCCTGTCATGCAAATCGACCGGGTGTCTCATAATGCAGTGTACAGGTGGCCAAATTAACGACCGACGCAAATAGCTCCGGGAGTTGCTTCATATCACACCTAAACGTGTCCAGGTAAAAAAAAAAAAGTACTGGGACAGGGTGCAAAAATCAGTTTATGACCGTAATAAATGGCACTATAAGCAAGGCTGCAAATAAGGGCGCAGCAGTAGAACGTCAAGTGGCAGCACGGATGGCTTCTTTCGCCTGAAATACGGCCTCTTAAAAAAAAAAACGTCGAAAGTCTCTGATTTCATTTTTACGACGACACAACAAACCGCGACGTGTTTGGGCGCGACTGCACGTGTCACGCGATCTGAAAGCTGCCACTTCACGTCAATTGGCGGTCAAACGCAGCGTTTTATTCTGCACATTTTTTTTCTTACACGCACGCTTTTTTTAAAAAAGCACTGGTCACACTACCACCTCTTTCCGACCCGTCCACACACAAACGCCCGACTGCCGCCCATGATTGCCCGGGTTCCGCTCTTATGCCGTGCCACGATGCGCGCGCCTCTCAGGCCTGCCAACACAAAAAGGTGCCATATGTGCACGTGCTTCCCATGTCAATAGATGTGCCTACCAACTACATCACCCCCCTTCGTCTCTTTTCGGGCATTGTAGAGAGGGGGGTTTGTTTAGTTGGATCAATACCTCGTGCCGGGATCAAATGGGCGGAGGAGGTCACAGGGACTGGCTGCTACCCTGCTGCCACCGGGTGTCCATTCCACCAACCCTGTATATCAACAACCACGAGCCAAATAATTTTTTCTTCTTCTTCTTCTCGGTCTAACCTTTCAACGCCTGGGATATTGGAGATTCCCTCGAATCGTCTCCTAACATCTTACACATGGCCCACACGCCTCTATCATATCTCACCCGGAGGAAGATTCCAGGCAACGAGCCAAATCTCCTCCTTCATCCCCTTACACCCACAGTTTTTACCGGGGCTTCCTTATCCTCCTCCAAACCACTAGATAGTTACAACCACAGAAGCGTTATCAAAGCTGGCAAGTTGGGCTCACAAAAATATGATGAAAAATTCCCTCGCCGGTTTTGACCAACGGAGGAATTTTTTATCGTTTCCCAAGGTCTCTTGTCTCACCGTGGTACACACACACACACACACACAAAAAAGAGAGGGGCCCATACCTGTACCTGGCCATTGCTCTCTGAGAGAACCTGCCTTGCTGAATGCGCGTTTTGGCGCCGCTCGTGAAATTCCATTAGGTTTGTTCGCGGCAATCATTGTGAAAATGTGCGCTCACTGGAGGTATGCGCGGTACGGAGTGAAACGCGCTTTTGGTACGAGTGAGTGATTCCTGGTAAAGCTCTTTTTGAGCCTGCAAGGTAGGCTTTCAGGTCAGGCCTGTGACGCACGGGTTACCGCACTGTCGAGGATGAACAGGGCATGAAATATATTATAAAAATTTGTTCCTACCCCCACCAGACAAAATGTAGGCTATTAGAGCAACCCGAAATCATTTCATCAGTCTGAATTAGAACCGTGCTAAACTGCAAATTACGGCACGTTCGCCCCCTGTAGGATGTTACTACTGCATGAAAACCGGTTTTTTTTGTGGAGCTCAATCAATTTCCCAGCCATTTGCATGGTGTGCAGAGGTGGAAAATGAAATTGTTTTCTGAGAGTTGGTTTTTACCTTTCAAAAAACGGCAATTGCATGACAGGGTGGCACCATGCAACACCGTCATTTTTCTTCTCGTCACCCACTTCACATGCACAAACCTGTCAGGGAACTCAAGTGGACCAAAATGGAATGGGTGGGGAGCTAATAACCGACAACTCTGCCCAATTAAATACAGCCCTGCTAGAGAAGTAGTAGTATCTAGTTTCCTCTCGTGTATAGTTAAATATGACCAAAATATATGTATCTTCATCGGATGATTCGTATAACATACATTTGCATAATGAATCATTATACGACCAATAAGAGCAAACAAGCTTCCGCCTATTAGCTGCAATATTTGTGCAAATTACAATTTTAATTATTCAGTACAAACAGTACACCCTACAATGTTTGGAGTGGGTTCAGGTTCTACTGCGACTATTCTCACTCGAGTTTGTCCTCAATATTGAATATTGCCTTTAGGGGTGATTTTAGACAAATTTACTCAATCTACGAGTAAATAACGCTCGTTCTCAAGTCATTTCTATTTTCTCCTAAAAAATCCTTAAGGCCGATTTAAATGCATTTTCTGATACCTAGTTTGTTAGTGTACAACGCTGCATATTACAAAGCCTGAAGGTACACACATTGAAGAGCAACAACAAGTAAATTGCTTCTCTTTAAACCGGTTTCTCGACTAAGCAATCCATAACTTCTTCGACAGTATATGTCATGTCACTTTTTATTTACATATTGATTCGTTTCTACTGTTGTCTCCGCCTTTTTCATCCTCACAACCCATAAACATACAACAGACTTTACGACCTATCGTATTTCCCATCAGACATGCGAGCAGGTAATGAGCCCCCCCTTCCCCCTCAAAAAAAAAAACAACAAAATGTCCACTGTCCCCCACCCGTACTCGTCCCTCTGCAACCGTCTCCAGTCATACAGGCAAAGCTTCGTGACAATTCTATACAGCCCACCGTGCATGCAATTTACTTGCGACATTTGTTTAAGCAAATTAGCCTTTGTACTCTCCGTTAATTACACAATGTCCGCCCCGCGGAAAACCCAGATTGTAAAGATGAAAACGTCCCTCCTCCCTGCTCATTACTATTTATTCAGGACTGTCCCCCGAGTGGACACAGATTGCCAGAGTGCCTGAGATCATCCACCAACAGAGCCGTGTTTAGAAATGTGTCTGGAGGTGACAAAAATTTTCGCATTTTCTAAAAATTTAAATTTAACATCCGGATAGCGCCAAATCTGGTGTTTAAACAAAAAAAAAATACTGATCCTGTGCCATCAGACTGCGGTCTCAGTACACACTTGGCGGTTGTGGCCACATGCGCTCCTCGCAGTCTTTGGGTTTGTCGGCCGCAGCACCGCGAGAACAAAACCTAGTCTCCGGCCACGGGAACTATCTCCCTGTCACTGCGACTAAGCTAACATTTCAACCCTCTTGCCCACAATCCCGGAGAAATCGATGAATCGGATCCGCCCGTACTCGGAGGAGGATGAAAGATTTAATCTCCTCTCTAATGATTTCATCTCTCCGACAAGCTCGCTCTCAAATACACTCTTCGCTTTGACCGCTAAGCGACCCGGAGATTACCCTTCTTTCCTGCTACCAACTACCGATGGGATCCAGAGAAAGGACCACCAAGAGAAGAAAAAGAAGGGGAAAAAAACTGACTATTGGATCCGGAAACTTGCGTTCGGGAAACTTCGTAATGGTAACAAGAGAAAGTGGAAAAAAACTAGCTGAAGGCACACTACCTTACAAAGTGTGGTCCACTGTGTGCTTACCTGGAAAATAGACAAGGAAAATTGTTAATTGCATAATTTGCCCAAAAGGGATATAGGGACACACGATAAAATCCTTTCGGCAGATTAAACACAGAACTTGGATAAGCTCAGGTAAATATTCCTCAACCGTATCACTCGAGCACTATAGCCTACTGGTTTTTGGCATTGTGCAATAACTTTTGTCATCAACAATATCACAAATGTTTTCTTACAAATGGAGTCGGTGATGAAAGAGGAGGCTTTCTTATATCAAATCCTCGACAAGCCATTACACAACATAATAGGCTTATATTAAAAACCTGTGGAACAGGTTTGACCAGGTTTCCAATAAAAGACACGCTCCAGATTTCACCAGGATCGGATTTTTAGTGGAAGCTGTTCCTAATAATAGGCCTGTTCTTATTACAGGAGAATTAAAACTCTTCTTTTGGTTATTGTTGCAAAATCGTGTTTGAAAGGTGCGGATTTGCAATTTCTTCCTATTTGTGGTCGCACGAAAGTTTAGAAACCTGCATAATTCCAAAATTAATGGTCAATGATTCCCAATTTTTAGACTTGCACATTGTTCATTGAAACTGACACTTTCATATTACTGTGTTGTAATAGTGCAGCACATACGAAGGGCAGCATGGTAAATGTGAAATTATCAATTTTATTACATGTCAGTACATCATCTAAATCAAAGGCGTTATGGAAATGAAATGAAAATTATCACAAATTCCCATAGCCGCCCCTTTCAATATGAAATACTGCCAATTGGCAACTTTCACATCCGGATTTGCCCAACTCAGGCAATACTTATAACGAAATATTACGTCTCACGTTTTAACCTAATATCATTGGTGCACATGTCAGGAGGTAAGTTAGGTGTTCGCGTAAAATTAGATGCAATAACCCTTCGCTATTCTGTCGTAATTATTGCCATGTCATGGGTGACACAACAATACAGCACGGTTCCTAAAAATGAACTGGTTACAACGAACATGAGAATCCAAACAACTCTCGAATCACTCTTTGTCATGTGTAATGCAATCATCGCTCGTAATTCAAAAACCCGCATTTTCTCACCGTGTTACTGACACCGTTGCAACACACGCCTGCAGAGTTTTATTCACCCAGCAGGTAGCCCAAAACCAAGATGTCAACCCAGTTGATTTTAGCCCTCACAATTTTGAAAGCCCAGCCCAGTCAGCCATTTCAGCGCGCCCTCAAAACAGCGGTATACAAGAATGGCATGCAGTAAACTATCAATCGTCCCATAACAATACTTCCTGCCTCATCATACACTTGTAA
This sequence comes from Catajapyx aquilonaris, assembly GCA_000934665.2. Taxonomy (NCBI): domain Eukaryota; kingdom Metazoa; phylum Arthropoda; class Diplura; order Dicellurata; family Japygidae; genus Catajapyx; species Catajapyx aquilonaris. Next base: position 21,547 of record KZ539147.1, read on the forward strand.
TCGATAAACAGCCATCAACGTGGTTTAGTTTGCACCATAGGCAGCAGACCGCAGTTACATGTATCCATCCCCATGGGTGTGGGTGTATGTGTGTATGCACCGAGGTCGGAGTTGGAAGCAAAAACTGGGCCCGTATTCAACTCGTTGAAAATGGAATCACATGCCAACATAATGTGCTTGTCATAATGAGATTTCCGCCACAAAGGGTAATTACCCTTGCCTATGTGGTGACATGCAGTTGTCTACATGTCGCGTGAGGAAATAGGCTAATGGAGCGCTGCCCGGTGACAAAACAAATGCCGCTACAAACAGCCGTGTCGCGATTGTTCACTACCAGTCCGGTGACAACCCGCGCAACCTTTGACCCCCACAAACAAACGGAATATTTCGGGTTGTCGCACAATCGACAATTCGGCATTAATCACGGGTAAGCCCTGCATTTTTATTCGGAAGCCGTACAACCCGGTGTGTTCATATTGTCAGCAACCTGACACGCGTTGTCGCCTGTTTAGCGATTAAGTCCGCATAAGCTGCATTTCATCCCCGCACGCGGCTCTTCCTAACTGCATGTCCCGCGCTGTGTTACGATGACAATTTGCGGTTAACGCCCACACAATGCCATTTTTTTTTCTGCGTGTGCACCGGTACGGATGAAAACTGCTGCTGCGCACACACGTACGCGATGAAACCCCCTGCCAGGTAAGTCATGACTTTTTTGTGCCCGTCAACATAACAGACCGGAGGACCCGTGGAACACGTCCAGTTTCTTTGGCATGTAGCATGGGGTGCACAACATGCCCGCCGGCCAAAGCAACAAAAATCAAAATATGTAGAACAAGCGGACACCCGACCCCAGCGACCATTTTAATATTTATTCACCCCACGCCTATTAAATACCCATATCCCACTTACTGCCAGAAATACTGTATTCTGCCTAATATGTTCCCCCGCATATCAAAAAATTATGTTCATTTTATTTATTCACTCCTCAGTGTTCGTGTAATTTAATTATGGACAGTGATTTTTCAGCCTATCTGAATTCTATGTTCGCATCTTTTCAGTGGTGACAAACCAATTGCATAGCCATGAATGGAATTCATTTCCTTTGTGCACACCCTGTCTGCAATACCCTCACACACAAAAAAAAGGTGCGCATCAAAGGGCGTGCACAGTTATATACCTAGTGAGAAAAACGCAGCAGGCTCCTAAATTCCGCCAGGATACGAGTTTTCGGATCGTTTCAGCGGCCGCTGCCCTCCAATTGAGTCTTCCCCCGAAAGAGTTATTTACAGCAGCTTCCATCCGATTTAACCCGACGGCCCACTTTAATTGGCACATTCAGATTAATCCTCCTCTTTTTTTTAAGCCATTAAAAAAACCTGAAGGCCTTCCCCCCTTTTTTCTTAAAAAAATAAAATAAAAAAAAGGTGGGTCACCAGCATTATTACATGTATGTGACCCAGCCACCTACCTCCCTGCATCCGAAAAAGGGTCAACCGGTCCGTTACCACGTACAAGGCGGAGGAATTCTCATTTCCTCTCGCTCTCAGGCCGGGCCATTATGGTCGGAATGAATTTGTAACGAAGTGCTGTTGCAAGTGGATCGACATGGCCAATTGATTTTTCCCAGCGTGTCCCATCTGTATTGATTCTGCAGCTCCGGGGGGAAAGGAGGAAAGTGGCGGGTAGCTTCTCTTCTGCCTGCCTCCCCAAAAAAATACCTCCCCACCCACGCCAACTGCCAAAAGCTGGGTTACAATACCCCCACACGTCAAAGGTGCGGTAAAAAAATCAATTCGATATAAAATTTCGGATCCATTTCCATGGAAGAAGAAAAAAAAAAATCCATCAATATACAGGATGGGGAAAGTCAGATAAGCTTCCCAAGATGCTGTGCAAGTGCCCGAAGGAAGCGTTATCACACGGGGCCGTTGGAGCTAATTAGTTGGCGAAGTAGGTCTATAAATCCTGGAACTGGTTCCAGGCTAAGACCGACGAATATTTCCCTTCCCTCGTTAGCCAACATTACGGAACAAAAAGTGGACCGCACGTCACCCCTTATTACTCCCTATCAACACCCGAAGAAAAAGAAAGAAACCATTAGTGTCGTCCCAAATTCAAGCTCAGCCACGGGCACTTGAGAGGTGCCCTGTTTGCACCGAGTGAAAAGTGACTTCATAAAGAATTTTTAAGGTGAAAAGGTGTAAACGTCACGTATTAGAATTTTTTATTACGAGCACCGTGGGCTGTCTTATAAGCGTGTTTCTAGAGGTAAACAACCCAACCCAACAACCTAACGTAAACTCGACTTACGTATTGTGTTGCGGTACGATCCGCTTATGTTTACATAAAACTAAAATGCAGTTGCCCTATATCCATCCTGAACTCTCATGGGGTTACCACCCTGCATAGTGTATACAAATGAGTATGTTTCCCACACACTTCACTCATTACTGCTACATATCTACATCTGGCGCTAATTTCATAATATCTCCCACACCATCTCCCAAGCTTCTTAAGATGCATGCATAGATTACATTATTTGCACAGCATAGCTCATTACAAGGCCAAGATTTTCCACCTGCCGTTCAAAGCTTAGCTAAACTACCCCTCCCAAATGACTCCCCCAACTTTTTACCCCCGGTGTAAACTCAATTCTCCTCCATGTACCCCCTTCTAATACCCCCTGCACTCTTCAGACGCCACATCGTCCCCAATTCCTATGCACCAGGAAGCCAGACCTTTTCTCGCGGGATTCACCCCCAACCGCCCCATAGCAACATCTTCCTGCCGACAATCTGCTTTTTGCCCCCGAGCAGTGGGACCCCACAGAAACGGAGGAGGGGAGAAAACCTTGTTAATATTTGGATCACACTCGGGCGGCAGCCATTGGGACGGATGGCAGCGCATTATGGGAGTCAGGCGCCAAAGGAGTTGGCACACTAGCTACTTTCCCAAACCTGAAGAGGAAAACCCTCTTCCCCCTTTTGCTTTTGTCTCTCCCTGGAGCGAATTAGCGCTGATTTCTCAAACCACTGTCAACACAACTTCATAGCCTTAAATCGACTATAAAAATGCGGCCGGCTCGTGTTTCCAATTACAATCGCACCATGGGATAAAGACCGGGGCCATAAATTTCACCCACTTTTTTTTTTGCGCGCAATGTGCTGCGTTTAAAAAAAAAAATGTCGGATGGGGAGAGCAGGGGAGGCTGTGAACCAAAGTGGCTTCACAATCCTAACTAATCTGCTGATTCTGTGAATTATTTCCTCACTAAGCGCGCAAGACTCGTAAACGCGTCCGGAGTCCCCTTTACGCATATTAATTCCCGCTCGTAACTCACACTCTAGATGATATTTTAGGGGAAGGGGAGAAGATAATTTAAAGCCCTATCATTCAATTCAGACTAGAACAGAGTACAGGCCCCATGTGCTTCTGTAGACAAGTAGAACCTGTCAGAAAATGTCCACTGTAAAATTGCGCAAAAAAAACTAAGTTGGCAAAATAATGGCTTCAAAACAAATTTGTGCACATTTTGCTCCCATGTTCATCAGACCGAGTTTCTGAACCGGCTCGGGGTGTGAACGCTCCAGATGTATGCATGCCAACAGCCAATATCAATCAACAAGAATTACTTCCTGGTATTATGACATTAACATCGATTTTACCACCTCTGAAGAGCAACGGCGCGGAATAAACTGGAGTGGGTGTACAATCAATATATTTAATTGCCCGCCAGGAGAACGTCTGCCAGGAAGCAGGTTCTGATTGGCCGGTTTTCGCACCTATGCAAATATGACATTCGCAAAAAAAGGTGGTTACGGATGTACTTTTTTTTACTCCGCCAATTTTTTTTCGCGTTACGACGTAATTTCCTGTCTCCCACGGCCAACGCACCCTACTTCACCCGAAAAGATGCAATAACCATTGCCAACTCTCGCAAAATTATCCTCTCTCGACACTCCCACGGCTCATAAAACTTCCATACAGCTACCGACTAACTGCAAAATCAAACCCCCTTAAATTGGGCCCCGCCGTCTTAATTAAACAGGAATTACACCTAACCTCCCCAGTACTTTTTTTTGTGTGAATATATCCTGCCCTAGGGAGGTAGCACAAAAAAAAGTGCTGGAAGAAATTCACAGTCTTCATGCAAATTGCTCCATGCAAATTCATGACTGCGATTTGGGACGCCTCACTTTTTGTTTGGGACACTTCGCAGCCTCTTTTTCACCATGTTTCTGGCACGCTCGAGTGATAAAATTACCTCTGGGTACCACAACCCCTTGGTAGGGGAGGGGAAAAACCCCCGTTGCTGAACCGGATTTTTTAACAGCTGACTGAACGTTCTGTAGGTCAATCAAATTGATAGGACATGCTTTTTTATATATAAAATAAAATTACATGTTACAGTAATATTTTACCAATACGGTATTTCCTTTGGCGAATTAGTGGTGATGAACCATAAAAAAATTGCGCATCCCAATATTGGTGTCCATAGGTCGCGATAATAACCTACGCGAACTTCAAATAAAACTGGCGTCACAACTCAAATCCCTTCATTACGCCATTCAGATATCCCCCACTGCGTGTCCCCCAATCACAAACCGCATTCATTTCCTGCCCAGAAATTTGCACAAAAAAATTTGCCAACCTCCCCGCCCCACTGCCTGCCCTCCAAACCACCCCGACCTCTCTCAGTATGGCGGGATGAAATCCATGGCAAATATTGACAATGTTTCGCAGCGTTGCAAAAGCTGTGCCTCTGGTTTATATTGAACCCATTCCAGAGCTTTTGCTTATTTATGCCCCGAATTTTTTTTCGCGTGCAAAACTACTATTATGCTTTTTTTTCCAGGCCCTTTCGAACGTTTAACGCGATTTGGGAGTGGCTCCCGTTTTATGATGCTAGACCTTCACTTAATTAATGTCAAGTTATAGCCGCGCAACAGCTGTGCGGAAGATGTGTCAACACAGGACCGTTGGTGTCTGTGTAGGGTCAATACAGTATCGAAACCAAAGCGATCCTCACTTAAAATCATTATGGTCCGCATGTCAAAAAGTTGATCTCATTAGTTCGCCGGCTAATGCTGCTTATACATGCGCGCTTGCACAGACAGGGGAAAAAAAAACCTCAATAACATGTAGTTACATGGAGAAAATGCTGTCAAAATTGTAGCGGGTTCTCTGCGTGTTCGTGCCGCTTTTTTCGAAATTCCTCCCATCCCAGGCATTGTGCAAAAACACAGGTTTTTAAAATCAGTCCACGTACTTACATCGTGGTGTAAGTAAAATGTAAGTCTACACCTCCGGCTTTTATATTGTACCCTTCCAAACATGCTAGAACCATGCAAAACAGGCTTCCGCTCTCCT
>JYFJ02004447.1:0-32081 GCA_000934665.2 Catajapyx aquilonaris
AATAAATGTGAAATGAGAGATAAAGTAACAGCGAGAAAGGTCCATAGCGATAAAAAGAAACGACGTCTTCCTTTCAGGATTCGATCCTTCAACCTTCTGGTTACGAAGCGAGAGTCTTAACCACTAGACCACTGCGCTACTTCGATACTGACACTCTCTCCAGCATGTACTTATTGTATAAAGAAAGGGCGCCACAAAATTCAACAATCACCATAAAATATTTGATTTAGTTTACATTTTTTTAGCCTTATTAGTGTGCTAAGTAAAAGAATGCGATAATTTGTGTTTCAGTTATATCAAGTAAAAAAGGCATATTCATTATACAGTATGTTATCATAAACCATTATTTTCGCGGCTTTTCCAGTTTTCCCCGCCACTTCTTCCACCCTTTTCTCCCAGTCTCACAGTCTGATATCTTTTCTCCAACTGAACCTGCGTTACTGAGCTAGTCAGGGTGTGACCCGAGGTCATGGGTCACACAATGTATTGTACTGTATAAAGCATATATACGATGTACCTACCAGCTGTGTCCTTCTTTCTGAAAATTTGGAAATGGCCACCCTATACCTGCTACAGAAGGCCTAAAAAGGGACATGTCCACTAAAAGAAAATAATACATTCCCACACATGAAGAGCATCGACTCTCACACTCGTCAAAAACAAACAAAAAATGGTAAGAAACTGCGTATGTTCACAAATTATTCCGTATGCAGTACACCACCACCATCATCACAAGATGTTACTCTGGAACTGATACTGCAAGGGGCACTCTCTCAAAAGCAACGTTGCAATTTTTTTAAAATGCAAAATGTGTACTGCATTATGTACATTAGTTAGTACAATGCAGTACACAATGTTGCCATATTTGTGCAGAATCATATCAACAATGGTTCACGTATTCTTGAAGCATTGTGTTTGTAGTTATCACGGGTGATACATTCACATATGCACATCTAGACGCAGGAAGTACCAGTTTATTGCGTAATAGTTGCAAAGAGTTGATGTGATGCTTCCGAAGATTTGTCGCGTGATTCAAGATGAAAACAACGGCTGCGGGGTCAAGAAATTTTTTACGTAATGTTTTACGGCTTCAATGCATTTCTCGGTAAGTTATTTGAATTATTTTATGATCGAGTATTCTGAAAGAAAATCGATACCCGTATATACTTTACCTTATTCAGCCACTGTGAGTTGTATTTGTAGAAAATCACGCATACGGTATTTTTGTTCTTTTGATAACTTGGTCATTTGTCACTTTTATTTTCTTAAACACATGGTACTGTACGTTGCGTACATTTTTGATCTGTTTCAGGAAGTTTGCAGATGAGTATTCCTCTTTGAGGGAGGGGGTGGGGGGGAGTAGGCATAAACAACCTCTGTATACACGGTGCACTAAAAATTCTCACACAAATACATAAGACCCACTCATTGTCCACTCGCACGTTGAATGCACCCATTTAAAAAATTTGCTTCATCGCAGCCTCGAGCCGAGACTGCAACAATACTCTTTTCACCTGAGCTGCCTTAGGAGCACACGCATCATTTTTGAGGCTCTTCATTCCCATTTGGCACTTGTTTCCGGTGGACGACTCCATTATGTTGCGGCACTTTCTTCCCATTAGCAGACGTGTCGTCTTCCGCTGATTTCTCTTTTACCTGCTGTGAAAGGTCACGGTTATGCAAATAAGGCAGGGAATATTCATCTGTGTGTCTGGGAATATTTTTTTACTCCACTTTCAGAGGATTTGCAAGGTCATTGCACCTCCGGGTTGTCTGTTATTTTTAATTTAAGGAGCATTAGATGTGCATTGACTTGCATCATCACGTTTCAAGGTTAATAGAATGGTCTTTTCTTCCTGTTGGGTATGAAACGGGACTGGTTATGCGTATATACCCACCTTGCGTGATGAGCTCTTCAACATGTACGCCTTGATGTAGAAATTCATAAACAGGACGAAGAAGAAGACCGCATTGGTTCCGATATACCATACGACGAACATGGGGTAGTCGCACTGGACGAAGAACAGCTGGAAGTTGTGTACTACCAGCAGCACAAATTGAACCTTTAAGATGAAAACAGGGCATGGTCAGTGAATACATCTCACGAAACTTCCATCACCTCAGTTTAACTTAAAATTACGTAGCAGTATCGGGCATATTAAGTGAAAAGACCAAGGTTGCACGGTGGGATGCATACCTGCCAGGATATGTAGGCTAATACCTCGTGGCTGAAAATCTCTACCGAATGTCTCCTAAGTTCACATCCGCTAATTTCCACTACATTAAATATTATGAAACACCTGTATTGTTGGACACCCACCAGTTGTAAGATGGTCATGTACTTTTTCCACCACAAGTATTTATGGAATTTGGGTCCCAAGGCTGCCAGCATGTAATACGCGTACATGAAAGTGTGTACACCAGAGTTGAGCATCCCAGCGAATATGCTGTGACCCCCTGGTACAAACTTGACGATGATCCAAAGAGTGAGAGGCACGGAGGCGTGGTGCAACACGTGCAGCATAGACACGTGCTCGGATTTTTTCCTCAACACAAAGAAGATCTGGAAAGGAAAAAAAGGAGGGTAAAGCACTTTTAATCCCGAAGCCGCGACCCCGTTTCATCATCATCAAGAAGACAATTTCTTCTCCGTCTCCCACGAAAAACCATACCGGAAATTTGCCAAGCATGTTGCTCCCAATACTCACCGTGTCTATGAAATCGACGAACTTCCCCAGGTAGAACGCATATACCAGGAGTGCAACCTGCAACGAGCAAATGAAGTCTGGTTACGCCCCTGCCATGAAATTTTTCGGAGCGGATAAATCCAGGCCAGCGGATGAGACGTCTCACGTCATTTTTATGACTCCAAAGAACACGGAACCGCTACCTGGACCGCAATATCCGACGTTGAGAAGATGGGGAGAGAGAGAGTATACCATACTACTAGTATTCAAAACCTGTTCGGAGAGTTCCGGAATTTTTTCGAGAGGTCAGAGACAAACAAGTTCGAAGAGTTAGGACGAGGACCTTGCAAGACCCAGTTACGTCGAGGCGTCAACATGACCTAGTTTGATGCCCGTAGGCAGTGTAATGTGGTTCACTTCGCTTTTTTTAATTTGTTCACTTTTACATAGATGATTTGGGTGGGAAAGTAAAGTTTATCAGGTGGCGCTTATGTCACGGGGAAGCGCGGAAACGTGCAAAATCACGCACGCATTGCAATAATTAGCTGCGGACCTGGGGTGTACTTGGGTAATTTTCTACACGCGCGTTGCATTGTGTTTCGATATGAAATTGCGCGATCTGATTAGATGAGCTGATATGGCCGGTTATTAAGGACTGATAATGTGTGGTAAGAATTGTGTATCGCCATTTTGGCAATTTTTTAAATAACTGTTCTTAATTTCAATTGTTAATAATTGAGCAATTTTACTATTCACCGGAGTTCATTTTAAAATTGGAGAGCAAGGAAAATGCCCAGATTTTTTTTACATTATAACTTTTTGCTGTGTAATCCCCCATTTTAATGAGACATACATAATTACACTAAATATATAATTAATAAATACTTTTATAACAAATTGCAATTAAGCTAAATGATAAGGAAATGTGGGGCATTATTCTCATAAAAAGTCCTTTGCATATCATATTCTCAACTTAATTTCTTTGTGAGTGTACTTCAAGGCTTCTTTCTTCCTGAACTGGTGAAATGTGAGACACCTTCCTCAATTAGAGGTGCTAAGTGACCTTGCATAATTAATAAGCTGCAAGAAATTTTTTCCCCTTACAAAATTCCACGTGCATTTGCATCGAGCCTCCTTCTTACTTCAGGCGACAGAGTCACGTGTATCTTAAAATTCCAGCCAGGTATTGACCCGGAGGTTAAAAATACCTGTGGCAATGCCAGATATACAGCTAGACTCGTGTGGCTCCCCCCAGTGCCCTATGGGGGTGTAACTTCCCCTTTTCCGATTTAGACTTGACCCTTCATCACCTTAACGTTTTCTGGCGTGTTGGCATAGTTGACTGGCTGGCATCGAAAGGAATATCCGTGAAGAATGAACACGGCCGAAGACTACGAAAAAATTAATTTGAATCAGTACAGTACATCATACATCTCCCTTAAATTAAAAAATAATTAAATGAAATATCAGAGAAAAATAAATGCTTGTATCACAATTTTTATTTTTATTTATTTATTTATCTTACTTGGATGAACATGACGCCGCTGAATATAGTTTGGGCGAAATTGTAGATTACTATAAGTGATCGTAGTTCGTATGGTTTCCTGTTCTTCATGTATTGGGGCCCAGCCACCTTCACCCAGTATGTGTATGCAATGCACAGCCATATTGTGGGCCAAGGTGAGGACATCAGAGGCCATTCCTTCACACGAGGATCTAGAAATAAGGTATCAAAAAGTCAAGTAATTGGTGGATATAAAGGACAGGTTTCCAATGCCGAGCGTGGAGATAATTACCTGACTTATTATCCATGAGGTCTCTGTAGCCCTCGATCACCCTGTTGACTATTGACGTCATGTTTAAGGTCGCTGCGGAGGGAAAAGATATTCATGTTTTTATCCAACCCGATACAAAAAAGTGGCGGGGAAAATTTTTATGCCATTTCAGCAGTTGTATAAAAACCTAAATCTGTGAAGCGTGAAGTGTTATTTTTCCCATGCATGATTATGCCATGTTTGTTGTTGCTAATTTTGTTGCTCCAAACACCTTCATTTTTTAAATAGTACACTAAGCTACCGTAAGGTATATTGTGGGAGTTGGAGTAGTACTCTATTGCAAAATTCGTAATTATAATTTGCCAACAAGATCTATTTTGAAATTACAACTTTGTTCAACACAATGATACATATTGCCCGTTAGTACAGAAAAATAAATTTATTGAGAACCTATGCATATTTTGCTTCTAGAGTAAAAAATACTCTAAATACCGGTTTGTGTTACTCTGCTGCTGCAAACTGCGCATCTTCAACCAGTGTCTTCAGCAGTTATATAACGGCTGACTTAAAATCGCATTAATTACAGCCTTCATTATCAGGTAGAGAAATGAACAAATTAATGCTTCAAAATTTACAAAGTGAAGATTTGAAATTGAGCAAGATATCTAACTATATATCCATATCACATAATATTGCTCTAGCATTTGTTTTCTTTACCCTTAACGATAAATAATATTTTTCTTCTCTATTCCACATGTTGGCAGAGATGAACAATGTACAGTATATAGATGAGAGTTACTGTATAAAAACAGCTTTTAGTGTTTATTCCTTGCCGATATGGGCCTGTTTGTAACCTCATAAATGTCTCCGTTATTCAGCCCAGATCACAACTGCCAAGTATTATCCTTAAGGGAGTGGCATTGTTGTAAATTCAAGTTGGGCACAGCCCTCAGCACCACCTTACCTCGAAACGTGCCTTCTGCGAGTGAGACTGACGTCTGGCCTCATTGAACTATCACAAAGTCAGATTGTCACTGATTATAACCACATGGAAATGTTACTGATGTAACTGCACGATGTGGCACACCTTCCTTTATGAGGTGTTTTTAAATTTTTGTCGCCGATTGGGTAATTGTGACGAAAATCCTGAAGCAGATTTTCTGCATACCGTATTATTATTATTATTATTATTATTATTATTATTATTATTATTATTATTATTATTATTATTATTATTATTATTATTATTATTACCGTATTATTATGTCGCCCTATTTTCAGCAGTAAAACTTGAACTATGACTCATGTTTTAACACTGAAGTGTTTATGCAATTGGCAAATGAGGAACTTAACTACGCTGTAAATTGCTCATCCTCATGCGTATGGGATATTATCTAAATCCATGACTTCCACATGGGAAATTCTGAATTGCACGCATCGTGCCCATTGCCAGAGTATTAATTACTTCCCAGTAGATATTGAAATTTTCTCATGCTAGGTTTTCAGACAAAAAAGCATAATGCATTGTACATCTGATGATTATGAACCATATCGCTGTTAATTGCGAGTTATGTAAAATCTAGAGGAGCTACACCCAACTTCGACCTAAACAAAAACGCTATGGGTTACTATGAGGAAAGTATACAGAATTGCAGCCTCTTTTATTGCAGCTCGTCATAGAAGTTTATATGTGTGCATGCCGTGACTATCTCTTGGCTTTTAGAGAGACTTCTGCACGATGAGGTATATGTGGTGATTCCTACACCGCGTCTTGAAGATGGTGTGTCATGTCGGAATTACCTGATTTGAAGTTTCATGTTCGGATTACCGTAATTCATTTTCAGTTGAGGAACTTTTGAGTGGTTTAGTAATATTAATTTCGTACTCATAGCTCAAATAACGGCACACTTTATGACGCTTAGAAAACATATGTCATCAATGTGTTGCTAACACATACATTGGAAAATAAATTACGTAATAATTGATAACACAACAGTACATGTGCGCATGGCGTTTACTTCAGCAAAATTACGTTAACAAAACCACTGCTTTGTATAAGTAGCTCAAATTTTGAGTGCGGACTTCCGAATTTCTTGGCAGTGAAGAGAAGCCAGAAAGAATCCGCAAATATAAATGCCAAGTAGTTAAATCGTATCACCGACTTGGAAGGACAGGAGTCTCTTGGGTCTCTTTTCCTATAATGAATTGTTAAATGAATGGTGCTTTGACCTGTGCGCCGTGACCACGGCCGTGACTCATTACTCACATTCAAAATATTTAAATGGGACTTGTGAATTAAGCACTGTGTAATATTTGAATTAGTGAATCGCCCTGTGGCAAGGTTTTTCGTGAATGTTGTGTAAAGTAGTAATTTAGAATGGTTTTAGTTCAATATTGTCAGGCCCAAAACCACTTATTTATGCCGCAAATTAATTAACATGTAGTCTACATTACAGTAGATGACAATAGAGTTGTGGACAATAATAATCAGCTAAGGAGGAAACTTCGTTACTTTTCGAGTAGGCGACACCTGCTTTACTCTCGTCTTAACTACGCCCTGTACAGGCCATTAGAGTCAACAACTTAAAGTGTGCAGCATGGTAAAGGGGACATGACATCTGAGCCTTCTTTACACCGGAAGTACCGGTATGAGGAAAGAGAAAAGTCCTTGGCATCAGAGAACTAGTCGACTAACAATGTGTGAGTTTATTCATGGACAAATTTGTTCCCAGAAATGTCCAAGAATATCCAGCTTTGAAAAGACACTGTAAAGGTACAAGCATGCTACCTGTTACTGACATGCTCAATTCATATTCGACTGCAATGTTTTTTTTACACCCTTGCATGGCATTGAAACAAGTTGAGCAAATGATGTTAGGTAAATTATTAGTTTCTATCATTATTGCGCAAATTTCTTCGCGAAAACAAGTGTTTCCAGTTTGAAAATTGCGTAACTGCAATCATGGAAGTACTCTTCATTGCATTGTTTTGTATGTTTCAAGCAATTCCACTATTCTTGCCCTTGACTTATAATTTTACATGCAAACCATTCATTGTTAATGACAGTTTACCACTTACAGCAAGGACTACAAATTACAGTGAACCTAATAACACGTGATTTGAATCACATCTTGAGTTACAGCCTCCTTGCTACAAGCGCTTCAGTTTTTCTTTCCGTAAACAGAGCGTAAAGGAAACTCCAATGCCCGAGTATGGCACAAGTTCACTTAGAAACTTTCATGTGCGCTACTGTTTATAGTTGCTGAATCACCCGTAATTCATACCATGCATCCGTAAATAATATGAATTAATAGTGCTCATAACCATCTGAAGCAGCAGTATGCGCTTATATTCACACGGCCTCCTACAGCGTCATTACCTCAAGCATCTCCTTCCTTATCTATCAAGGACAACGCGCTTTGTGGAAAGTTTTCACAACTCTTACTCTACATAAACGTATGGTTCAGCCCTAAATTATATGGGAGAAAAACACTTAATTAGCGACCCTCTTTTGTTTATAACATTATTATAATTATTCGAACAGCAATTGATTACCAAGCGTTTTTTCTAGCAGAACCAAGGTGTCTGCATGTGCTCTTGAACCTTCGCGTCAACATTTACGGCCCAGTGAATATAAAAACTCAGCATTGGAAGAGAAAACCGGCTGGCATTGACGTCAACCAGACCTACTTGAAGATATGAAAAATTCCGGTCTTCGCCTCATTGAAAACACATCCGCACAGTAGAAAGCGAAATTTTTTGATTTAACGCGGCAGACAACCCCACAGCCTATTGAATTGTGTTGAGGAAAATAACTGCCAATCTTCAACCGGTGCTTGGCAGGTGTTTTTCCCTTACATGCAAATTATGTCACATGTTCCAAAATATCAATTGTGATAATCGTCCTCCCTTCAGTTAGTCCCTTGCGAGGACCTCAACCTTGAATTTTGGTGCCAAAAAGTTAAACCACTTCAGAGGTCCACCTTTCTTACAACTGGATAACACCGCATCAATCCACTTTTTCGCACATTCCCAAAGATACCATACCCATCCAGGATGTTCAGGCTCGATCCGTTCTACCAGACACGTTCGTACGTGTCCACATTATCGAATTAAACTGAAGGGCACTGCTGCTAAAAAGTTTTACAATATTATGCGCATAACTGCTAATTTATCCAGGAAGTTTTTCCTTATTACAGACCATCATCCCGCTGGCTACAAAAATTGCGCTTAACACTTAAGATATACCTACAGGTGTGATGTCTCGATGCTCAATGGACTGTTGGACAAAAAGTGTCCGATGAGACCCGCCACTGTCAGCAAGTCCCGTTTCCAGTTCTTATTTGTTGGAACTGGATCGGCAACGTGAATCAGAAGAGGGCAACCACCAGTGCCTCTGGACAGGTCTCCAGAAGCTTCAAATGGAAACTGGCTGGACTTGAAGAGGTCTTTACCGTCTGGTGGTCCCGACCTTAATATGCTCAGAGCCACCTGTTACCGGCTTAGGGAAACGGTGCGGCGCAGGTCTCTTGGTGACTCCAATTGGATGTGACGGCTTTACCTTCGTGCGATCCTCGACGCCATCCGCCAATTGAATAGCATCCCGGTTCTTTGCACAATTTTTGCACTGATGAGGACGCTGGGTAATTACGAAAAGAGAGAGAGAAAAAAAAGAAAGGATTTGTAGTGCGACGGAGATGCAAAGCTATAGTTTTCGTGCAAGAAAAATGGGTCAATTCGACTCTGGTTGTTCAACAAGACAATTAGTAAGGAGATGTGATTATTGTGTTTCCTGAGGAGGAATAACAATAGGCAAGAAAATTAGAGAAATTGCACAAGAGACATGATTGAGCGGATCTTCTGCTCTCTAGAAAAGCTTATTAGAACATTTTTGTTAAATTGTTGCCACTGATATCAATCAGGACCAGTACTCTTATCTGACTTCGGCAACTTTGTTTTGTTTGACATTGTTGTGGATGTGGATTGTGAACTTGAAAGCTCATCTCCTGCACAAGTTCCAGTCCTAGACCTAGAGTTTGCATAAAAAATTTGATTGGAGGGTTAATGCATCATAAAACAGGTTGGGGAACATTTATCTTCAGGACGCTGCACTGGTTGAAATAAAAGCAGCAATTAAGATCACTTTCCTTTCTTTCTATACTCATTTTGAACTATAAGCAAATTAATGTAGTTGCTTAGTCTCTCTTTTCTCTTTTTTTTGATCTTCTCATCATGTTATGCAATGGGAAGAGTTTCGATGGGTTCTTTCAGTGCTCGCGTGTGTTTTCTCGGGGTCCTCCCGTTTCCTCCCACTGCACTGTCCAAAAATCTCTCTTCCTCTTACATTACATTTTGAGTTCTTTTCATTCCCTTATATCTTATGACTTATGCGCCTATAACTTTATAGGCCTATTACATGAATGTGACATAAAGCCTAAACCACGGTCACGCTAATTTAGGCAGTGGAAGCTAAAATTCTATGAAAATGTTTCAATATTATTACGCGTATTTGCAATCGTCAACAGTTGCAGTGACTACAAAGCGTATACACCTTGCGTGACTAGAACCTTCTCCTTTTTCTTTTCATATGTACTAAAAGAATGGAAAACCCCACAACATGTAGTTTTTATTACGATAAAGTATAATCAGTTAGAAAACTGGTTTCCTCAGCTGCAGGCTTCGTCGCTGTATCAATAGCTCGATGAACTTTATATTCAGAGAAAATATATAATGCATAACAAAGAGCAATATAAGAATGAAAATGATGGATTCATCAACCTCACCTTCTGTCCGCCAATAAAATAATTGTTGTCTTGATTTGTTGCGTCACAGTTTGCTGGCGGGGAAAAATCACGTTCATTCTTCACTGTTCTTTAGTCAAAATAACATTCCGAGATGATTTAAAAGTGCTTTCAACAAGGTCATGTCTTGTCCTTCACATCGAAATGCATATATGACTCCCACGTTTTCACATTTCCGTCCTTTTCCTGTTGGCTAAATTCAAGTCAGGAAACAACAACTTGTATCCTTACATTCAGCACAAACTAAGGAAAATTTTACTTCTGCCATTTCCTTTTAGAATATCCATCATTAAGACGAGCCCTTCATAATTCGCAATTTTTCACATTATCTTGAAACGTGAATATTGATAGCTGTAGATTTATTTACAGTATATGTAAAAATTGCAAGCACTTGTCGGACATTTATTATGTGATATACTCGTACATGAAATACACTGATCCGTTTTACAGTTGATGACTTTCCTGCAACAATGGGCACTGGTTCAGACCACTTCTCGTTCTCTCTTGCTATTATTGGTTATATAAACTATTCCAATTATGCTGTAGGGCCTAGGTCTATACCTCTCAGTATGCTCTCATACGCTCGTAAAATATTATGTTTACTACCCTATAGTCTCTGCTTTGTTCCATTTTCTGTGCCATTTCTGTAAGATAATGTGAAAAGTGATTTTATTGCATGACTTCTTCTGAATATAATATGCGAAAGTTATATTATGCTGTAAGATAACACAAACGCATACCAGTCCTACACACGCAGCTTTGTGGACCATAAAATCCCAGACCAATGCTACGCAACAAAATGTTGCCCTAGTCCTTGTTAAAAACTTTAATAACGCAATTATTGCAATTATACCACATTATGAACGATTCGTTGTGCACGCAACCGACTGCAGGATATCCACGCAATAACAAGTCTAACAAACAAATAAGATTAGTAATGATGAAATTTAAAAATATCCTGATATTTGCACAGCAAAACCATCCTGCAGGATTGTCATATAGAGCCATTATGCCTGCTCGGACCAATGATGTGAGCCTGAATAAACCGACAATATAAATGCAAATTATAACATAAACAGTATTGTAATTATTAGTGACTTTGAGGATTTATACCAGATTCCTTACATTTATTGCGGAAATGTACTTTTATGCCAGTATCAGGTATTACGACTGACATTTATACATGACGTGCAAAATTATGTGCATGAAGAGTAACCACTCCTTCTTAAGCATCTCATTAATCAACTTCAGCACGCCAGGTCTCTACTTTTTTGTAAATATGGGCATTTAATAGATACTTCTACGCGATCGTATGCAGGAAGATGCGGGTTGGCATATACCTTCCACTCGGTTCACTGATGGGTTGTGCCCTGCAAAATATTATTATTGCTTCAAAAAATCTCTGATGGATTTTTGTAGTTTCAGAAAGCAGCCTAGAGGCATATATTAATATTTTTAGCCCTTAATTGTAACATGCAGAGATGGGTAAGCCATGCTTGCCAGAATGTTGTCAGCACCAGACGTAGCCCGTCATCTTTTCCGAAAATAGTATGTGCCAATATTATTGCGCCTAAAGGAATTAGATGTAGGAATTAGATCATGTGTGGGTATATTTCGATTTTCTTGACCGCCACCATTATTTTTAACAAATATATTGTCCAGGAACATTTATTATAGACAGGTAATAGCCCTTACTATTTTGATGTCCTCTACTTCACATTACTACTGTAGGTGAATCTAAGATATTTACACAATCATATCCACTATTCAAGGCTACTGTTTTTAAAATATTCATTCCCACTAATTGACAATGCTTGGGATGCGATGTAACCCGGAACTGTAATTTATTCTAGCGTGTCCTATAAGCATCTCTGCAGCCTATGGTTTCCATTGGATACCCACGTCAGCATACAGTATATTCGCTGCTCAAGGAAAGGCCGAGGGAAATCCGAGAACCAGTTTGAACTAATTTTCTAGACTGTCGAGTAACACTTTGCAAATGCAAAAATATTCCGGATCTGTAAAAGAAAATTAAGTGGATGTCATCATTTTTGACATACGTAATTTTTTGCACTTTTGCATTTTAATTGGCGCCTAACACCCTCGCATTTTAAAAACTTTGTAGTTATTCTGATAGACAAGTTGATAAGAAGATATCCCATAATTAGCCTCAGTGTTACGAAAGGTTTGTGTATAGTGTGAAAATTATTGCATTTATGAGAATGGGAAAGAAATCTTTGTTAATGATGATCATCAACATGTTACGTATCGTTGCCCTTCACTGATAGTACCGCCAAAATCATTACAGTCTACTCTAGTATAGCTTTCACATCAATCGAAGTAAATCGCAGCAGTTTTTGCCTGCTTTTTAAAATACATCAGTGGTAAGAGAAACGGAGAAATGGATTGGTTGGGATTAAAATTAGCGCAAAAGTAGGTATCACTACATTTCGCCATAGAAATCGTGATTATAATATTTTGATTAGGGCTACAAGGACGAGCAGAACTTGGGTCTACATTTTAATTGAGATCAGACAACCTGGTGTCATATTGTGAAAACTGAAGGAAAAAAGTCATCTTTTTTATATGGGTACAAAATACACGAATAAAAATTATTACTACAATGTCACCTGCCTAATAGGGCTTCCATGGAATTTGATAATGCTCGCTTCACATGTTTCGAGGTCATTTGAAACTTTAAAACAATGCCAATACTTTTTACAACTCGAAGAATTTCTCTATAAGAAAAAAAAACTTTCACTTTTTCATCTGATATTATTAGAAACAACACACACTCAACATACGGTACATGCTATTAACGGTGCGCCTTCATATAAGAGCACCCTTGGGCAATCAGTGTATAAATGGTAGCCTGAGAAGTATCACATATACGTATATCACATTAGCAACCTTTTGTGTGTGTACAGTGTCTACACTGTTGCTAGCAGAAATGATTGTATCGAAAGTGTCTTGCGAAACAAAGGCTGGAGCGACAATGGAAAAGGTTGCATTGTACATTATAATATTCCATTTTGTCCTTCTCGTCGCAGGATATCTACCAGAACTTACTTATAACTGAAGGAGTCGCACGCAAAAATACTCGATACAAATTCCTTATAGGTTTTTAAATGTTCTTAATAAAAATATTCCTTTCTTCAAAATAATCAAAACGTAATATGTGACGATTTAATTTCAAGACAGAGAAGCTCGAGCCTATCAGAACTTGACGTTTTTCTTGATTTTCTGTAAGTGTGTTCAGACTGGATTTTTTTCACCCGGAGTTCCAGGGTAACCGGCACCACCTGGTCTAAACAGCCCTTGACAAAATATATAGCTTTAAATCCCGCTTAAAGTAACCTTGAAGCTGTCTTCTAGCAAACTCGAAGTCACATGGCTAAAATAAAAAATATAATACTCTGGAAAAACCCGGAGGCCACAACCCAAACCTGGTCATCGCACGGACAAGGAATGCAAAAGTGAAGGACCTGCCGAAAAAAACACAGAGAGAGAGAGAGAGAGAGAGAGCGAGAGAAAATAATAAACTCTTTCGTAAAACCTTCAAACTCCCTAGCCAATGAAACTGACACGCAACATGACGTCAATTCTGACCATGTCCTCGAACCATGCCCTACCACAAGGCGCATCTATGAATACATTATTAAATATTAAGTTATACTTTTTATATTGCGTTTTCAAGAAGGGTTGCTGTAAACCAGTTTTCCCTCTTCAGTTTCAGGGTCTGAGTTTTCTCAACACCACGAAGCTGCAAAAGACGATGCGACTTCTCGCGTATTCCCCACCTGCGTAATGCCACTGCTATACCACTTAATTATTACATAACATGTAACTATATGAAAATGATGTAATGAGCCCCTATGACATAAGACAATTCAGTTTCAGAAATCCCGCAAAGTTAATTCTACGTCAAAGATCAAATGATACGCATAAACATTCAAAAAAATGGGACTTATTCCTTAAGTACCTCCTACTATGTTCATGACTTATGAGGTGCTTTGTTTAAATAGCTATTCTTGCGTCACAATTTTGCCTTTTGCATGTTGATCAGTTTTTGTCTTACATCACTGGACATTTCAGGTCTTATACTGATGCTGCGATGGTCATGTGACGCATATATCAACGGGTTACAACAAAAAACAGGTTATTTTCCAGAAATATTAATGTCCTCGTGTTAAACATAATTTTTCTGTAAGCAACAATTTATGGACGTGACTCCAAGTAGATTTCAGCTGGAGTAACAGTGTGCCCAATATGGATTCAGTGACCTCGTGCGTCCTTGTCTTGAGTGCTGAGTAAGAGATCAATCTTCCTGCACTGCATTGGAATGTCGGTTCACTGGGATTACTTGATGTGGAAAAGGACTGTGTGCTGGGCACCTTGAGTGAGCTCCATGGGGAATCAGATTTATCACTTGTTCCCTGACGTTTTGCAGGTGATACATGAATCAGCGTCGTCGTTGATAGTGGCAACATTGCCCTGTGTTGGCTTGAGTAACTTAGCAATAGAGAAAGTGTAGTTCAAAGCGTGTCAACAACCGGCAAAATCAAGAGTAGTACAGCATGGCTTGTTCTGTTAAATTGCACAGTGCAAGTGAGGTAGGATCAAGGGTGAAATACATCAGAGATGACAAACACTTAGAAGAGCTGCACCATAAGTACTTGTGCACCAGAGACCCGAATGACAAAATAGGCAACGAAGTCTTGATGGAATATGTGATAAGAACTGTACGTCCAAATGCACATTAGAAAGGTGTAATAATATTGTTACCAGCATGTTTCTCTTGTTCTTTCTGTCTGGGCAAAAAAAGAGGAAATCACAAAGTGCACCAGATGGCAAACGAAGCTACGGCTTGCATGCTGAACAGGAACGTCACAGTGCTCTTCATCCAAAAGAGCGGAGAAAGATGATTCGCAAGGAAAGGAAAGAATTGGTGAGTATCTTAATGTCCCGTGATTTTTTAGCTGAGGATTGTGCAGAAAATGAATCTTCTTCTGCATGAAAAAGAGTCAAGTATTAAAGTAATATTTGCAAGTATAACAGGTCAGATTTTTCATTCCCATTGCCAGTCAGCAGTGCTGCTACTGGTTTTAGTTAGTAATCTCTGTAAAATTAACGTGATTCAGGCTTGACACTTTAACTTGCTGTTATTGATTCCAGAATAGGAGGCTTGGTCCTGGCTACTACACGGTGGAGCGATGGCCACCCACCCCACCACCACGTCGCCTCACTCGTCAGGAAATGGCAAATCTGAGAGAAAATGGTGTTCAGGAGAAGCCTAAACCCAAGTCTGTGTCCAAGATGTTCATCTTCAAAAAACCAAAGCCTGCTAAAAAGAAGCCAGTGTCCAAATGTCAAAAAAAGGTCAGATGTCTTTTTTCTGACCCAGTTCATGTCACATTTGAGCTGGGGGATTGTGCAGAAAATTAATATTCTTCTGCATGAAAAGAGGAGTCTTAAATATGTGCAGTCTGGCAATCCCCATACTTCAGTACCATAATTTCTAACAGAACAGACTTCTTTCAGCTTCAGCAACCTCCTTCGCCCTTGTGGTTCATGCCGGTTGGATACCAGTGCACTACATACTTAGCTGACTACGTGGAACCCACGCCTGAGCCTGAACAGGCCAAGTGTCCTATTGACATAAACTACCTGAGGAACTACAAGAAAATGGCAAAAGAGTGGACATATTCTCCCATCCCTGACACCCCCAAATCTCAGGAAAAAACAAAGATCCCATTTCACCTTAGAAAGGGTGGAGAGACCAAGTGGTACATATACATTTAAACAAGTGCACTTTGCACTCTGCAACACAAACACAGCTAGGCCTGTAAATACTCAGAGCAGGGCCTATTATTTCCGTACCTGATTGCTC
The DNA here is from genome assembly GCA_000934665.2 of Catajapyx aquilonaris. NCBI lineage: Eukaryota > Metazoa > Arthropoda > Diplura > Dicellurata > Japygidae > Catajapyx > Catajapyx aquilonaris. The sequence continues at coordinate 16,154 of JYFJ02004447.1, forward strand.
AATCAGTAGAGCATAAGGTTGGGGATTCTGTTTCAGGCAAAGGGTTGATAATTATTATTTTAAAATAATGCAAAAGGCCAAAAAAGGATCTCAGTATACAGGAACAGCTCAAGAAACTTGTACAAGGATGCAATATATTTTTTATTGAAAGACAGTCATATCTTTTTTTTTTTTAAAAAAAAAGCACAAGAACATGTTACTCCACTTTTCAATAATGCAGACCCAAAAATGCTTTTCAAATGAATATTTTGTTTCTCTTCTTTGGGATCAAGGTACTAGTCTTTTCGTATCATGTCTTTTGTTTTTTGTTAAGAACTCGAGTGTGATACATTGCAGCAAGGCTTTACACAGCTAAATCTCACACGAGTAGGGCAATGCAAATGGCACATTATGACTTGACATCCCTAACAATCCCCATTCCCATTCTGCAACTGTGGGAATATAAGTTCCACATGCTTTAAAAAACTGTAAAAATGTCCTTACCCACACAATGTACAAAACATGTAAAAGTAACAAAAGACTGAGCAATTAATATAAGTAAAAAATATCAACCTAAAATAAAATAACACTGGTGCATCTCACATGAGGCCTCTGGATAACCGTCAGAGATTATGAAATTTTATTGCTCCGTCAGTTTTACTCCTAACTCGCACCATTCTATTTGGAGGGGGAACATTATTCGAATATTCAAGGTTTTGCTGGAATTAGGCATTTTGTTGCTGCATAAACACATTCACTTGCACTGCATTCATTCCTGCATTACTGGTATGTCTTGTTGACATATCCATCTTCAAGACTGTTAATCACATCCTACACCATGTGAATTCTCAGAGTGACTTTTTATTCTTTGCTCAATGGTACTTCAGGGGCCCATACATAGAAAGAAGTATGATGTGACACACATTTAGTGTCACTCTTATTTTCGTGTGTTTGCTGTCTTCTTGTGTTGAAAGAGAACATCAACGCAACATAATATTCAAAGTGGACGTCAACCATTTACAGACTACATCACCTACACAACAGCATAACCAGGGACGACAATGTCGACACTGCTTAGAACATCTAGCAGATACTCTCTTCCCCTCCCCTCTTCACCTTTTGTGCGTCTGATCAGGGTTCCATTACAGTCATTTGAGATGACAAGGAATGCAACATAATTATTGTGATTCTTTTGTTATCGCTGGCTTCCCCTTCCATTAGGGATAAGCAATTATGTAAATTAACTAAAGACTATAAGGGCGACACGGTGGCGGAGTGGTTAGCACCACAGCCTTCCACCTCTAAGGTCCCGAGTTCGATCCCCGGGAGGATACTTATGTGGATCGAGTTTCGATGGGTTCTCTCCGTGTTCACGTGGGTTTTCTCGGGGTTCTCCCATTTCCTCCAGCAATCAAAATCCATCACACGCAGGTAATGATTAAAGTCGGTTCACGAAAAGAAGATCCCCTAAGAGGCCCAAGGCCTGTCACGGGGTATCCATTATGATTAAATAAAGACTGTATTGAAATGATGCCAATTGTCAAGCTCCAGTTGGCATTTAGGTAAAAACTACAGAGCAGCTACATCAACGCAATGATGGATAGTTATCAGGCAAACAAATAATTATTTCTGATTATCGTTTGCATAGGCCATACCATTACGCGTTTTATTTATTCCAATTTCAATGTAGAAAAGCAAAGCACAATTGAAGTACTCAACTTGAAATTTTGTTTTAATGATATTGAACAAAAAAGCCAGGAACAGCATTGGAAGACTATTCTTGCAGACGTTTTCCATTCCCATGACAACAAATGTCACATCCAACTATTTTTTAGTCATGTTAATCCATTTTTGGGAAGAGCTTAAATTATGGCCCTCATGCAAGTTATTGGCCACCAGTTGCCATTATGGCCTATTTCTTGCAAGTTACTTGTTGCATGGCCAAGATATGAAAGAGGAAACGATAAACATGTGTCATTCACGATCTGAAATTATTGTAACATCAGAAGATCAAGAGACAAGCATTTTCAGTGAATCCCAACTATAGTTTTACGGGTTCTCTCTGCATTCCCCCCTTAACTCTCTTTCAAAGCCCATGAACACTTAGGGCTTCTAATTAAGTCACATGAAGCAAAAAGTCCCTTGCCTATGACTATATGACGAAGGAGGCCTCACAGAATTACTATTATCACCCTCAATTGGTACCAATGATCACTTGTAGGATCAAATATCAGCATAATTGCAAGTGAATGTTCATTTGGAAAATGCCTCTGCCAGTGTTGCTCATCACACAAGCTTTCCAATAGCTTTGAAAAGTTGTCACTCCTAAAGGTAGTAAACGTTCTTTGTAGAAAGAGTGAGAAGTACACCTTTTCCATTAGGGGCATCCCTCAGAATTTAAGGAGTAAAATATTGTACATCAACAAAATCCCAAAATCTCAACATATCCCAGGGGCCAGTCACGATCAGTCCTCTTAAAAAGTAACCTAAATGCAATCGACAAATTAAATGCTGTTATTACTTACGGCCAAAGTTTGGTATCATATGTACACAACACTCACTCACAGATCTCTTCCCCAACCACTCCTGATTTCTTTGCACTATAAACACCTTCTGAGTGGCAGCCTCAGCATGTTGAGTACCGAAAACACTGCAATGAACCATGAGATCGCTGCCCACTCAGATGTTGGATATCTTAGCCTCAGGACCGCAACCATAAGGCGATCCTGGTGGAGGAAGCCTAACCACCAGCTGGGCAGCTGGGCTGGGGAAGCCCATGCCTGGATAGGGGCAGGGGTTTTGGTGGGACATGACCTGTGAGGAACTGCAGGAGGTCTGGGCTTGCTGCTGGGGAGCCACCATCCTCTGGGTCGCTGTACTCAAGTTGGTGGAGCCAGTGTTGTTGGATGGGCCCGTGTTGCTTGAGTGCTGGGAACCTGAGTGATGAGTGCTCAAGCTGCGGCTGCCACTCAGATTGCTGGGAAACAAACAGGTTTCATTAATTGGCAAGACTGCAATTTAGCCACTATTCAACAACAAAAGGCAGTCATAAAATAGCTGGAGAAGACAGCTTGTGTACAACACCTTGCTAATCCAGGTGGGATCCCAAGCAAGCCCTGCCAGGATCTCAGCTGCGTATGAACATCCCTAAAAGATGGCCTTCTGGCTGGCACCTCATGCCAGCACTCAATCATGAGAGCATAGACTCTTGAGGGGCAGTCCTCTGGACATGGGAGCAGTTGCTGGGATCGGATCATGTCAATGACTTCCTGATTGCTGTACCCATAGTATGGTTGCAAACCATAGCTGTAAATCTCCCACAGGACCACCCCAAAGCTCCACACATCTGATTCAGTGGTAAACTTTCCATACAATATGGATTCTGGTGGCATCCAGCGGACAGGAAGAAGGGACTTGGACTGGACGCGGTAGTAGTCCGAGGAGTATATGTCCCGAGAAAGGCCAAAATCAGATATCTTAACCGTCATAGAATCACCCACCAAGCAGTTTCGGGCAGCAAGGTCACGATGGACATAATGGTGCCCAGCTAGGTAGTCCATTCCTGAGAAAAACAGGATTTCATCCCTAGTAACTCTTGCACATAACATTTGATTAATTTCTTTTCAAGATATTAAATTCAAACTTACCTGCAGCAATTTGCAATGCAATGAGCAGAAAATCACCCTGCTCCAAGATGCGCAAATTCCCATCGTCACTACATGCTGATACGTCTGACCTTGGAGAATGTGCTATCAGAAACTCATGCAAGTCGCCGTGGTTCATGTACTCAAATAACATGCACATGGGCTCCTCCTTCATCACAACTCCGAGGAGGCAGACAATGTTTGGGTGACGCAAGTCCGTCATGAGCTCAGCCTCTCGCTGGAAGTCCTGCCGTGTCTTTGCAGTTGCATTGGCTTTGAGCGTCTTCACTGCCACTTGGGTTATATTCCCTGTTGCACCCATCAGTTCCCCCTTGTACACCTTCCCAAAAGCACCTTCTCCCAACTCCTGCAGGAACCGGACGTTCGCCAGGGGAAATTCAGTTGCCCTCACAACCGCCTTCGGCAACAGGCTGCTCAGCTCCACGTGCTGCTGACCAGTGGATGGTCGTAACAAGCTGCCAGTTATGGATCCATTCTTGGTTCCAGTACCCACTCCGCCCACTCGGAGGCTCCCAACCCCCATACCAGCCACACCACCCATGCCCATCCCACCCAGGGAACCCAACCCAACCGCTCCAGCAGCTTTCGGGCCACGGGATCTCCTGCATCGCCATCCACACCACAGAGCCAATGCAGTCAGGAGTAAAGCAGCACCTCCTAGGCTTGGGACGAGGACGTACAGCCACAGGGTGTCCGCTGAAATAATTGACGTCAGTTGAACTCAACAATTTATCCCCTAAAAAGGGTTATGACTTAAAAGGGGCTTCATAATTAATTAATTAATAAATGAACTCAACAATTTCCATTTTCAAAATAATATTTGAAATTATATCTCCTTTTTTTCAAAAGAAATATTATGGGTGCACAATGGAAGGCAATGGAAGCAGCATTTCAAGTGCTCAAATGCTACACTTACTGCATTGAGGAACAGAGCAGATCTCTCTCCTGACGTGATCAGTGTCCGTGAAGCACCAGGGCTGACCCTCTCCTCCGCCTGGATTCCGACAGTAATTATGTCCCCCTATGAGTTCTGGATGGTCCGACGTCTTCAGCAGAAACTGATGGCTCCACGGTCTGCATGGCAATCCAGATGCAGTGAGAGAAAAGGTCCCCCTGTATCCCTCACCAGTCCCCGTGTAGCAAGAGTGGTTCTCCACCACCTGGTGCAGCAATGGGAGACCCAGGCGGATGCAACCAACACTGTCCCTGGATCCTACTGGTGGAAGCTCATCGCACTCGGGAATAACAAGCTGCTGGCCTATCAGTGGGTGTCTCTTGGCAATAGCGTACTCCATACGGCAGACCTCATGCTCCAGGAGCTCACATTCCTCACGGCAAATACGACGTGGCCCGCCTTTTATCCCACCACACAATGGAAAGGCAGAGAAGCACAGTGATGGGAAGGCAAAGTCTGAACAGCGTTGAGACAAGTCGCTGGAATAACGAAAGTGGCAATTAACTGTCATGTCCCGCTCTCCTAATAGCCCAGGCATAATAGGTTTTTACCTTGAAATAAATACCGTATTTACGCGCATATAAGATGCACCTTTTTCCGAGTTTTGTAGCTCAAAAAGTAGGGTGCGTCTTATACGTGTGTGCGTCTTATATGGCAGGGCACAACGGGTGAAACCCGTGAGAAATCGTGAAAATCGTTTAAATTTTAAAACATCGATGGGCACCCATTTCAGCTTCCATTGACGAACCATGCATTCATTCACGCCGAATTGCCTTGCAGCTTGTCGGTTTGATGTCCTGTCAGCACAGTTATCACTTTCCTCTTGAAATCGGCATGGCACGACCTGCGTTTCTCCTTCACTTCCATTGTTATGCTCTCCCCGTCCACACATGTGCACAATTCCGGTGTGACCTTGCCACCTATACCTTTCAGATGCGTAGCATTGTCCCATTTTCCACTTGCCCCCCCCNCCCCCCCCCCCCCCCCATTTTACTGGATTCTAATGGATTCCACACGCACATGCATTGCACACGAGGTTGCTGCCAGCAGCTCGAGGCCAGTTCCCAAACTACGGCAATAAATCTGGGTGCGTCTTATATGAGTCAACAACCGATTTTCCACGATTTTTCGCCTCAAAACCGGGGTGCGTCTTATACACGTGTGCGTCTATATGCGAGTAAATACGGTAGTCATGTTTTTAATTAAATGATCAAAACAAAACACATTTGTACAAGAGCACATCTCATAAACGGCAAGTTCCTGCATTGCAGGCATGTATCATTTGGACTGCTACTCGAGTCGAAGCAGAATTCGGAAGGCGTTTGGAACGCATCAGGCCTCTCTTCTAAATAGCCAGCTTTGTAAAATGCGTACTTAATGAAGTTAACAAACCGAGGAGCCAAAAACTGAAAATGAGTGAGTGCCTGCAGGAGAAGAAAGTTCTCATGTTGTCAGATTGCATAGTCAGGGCCAATATACAAAGACAAATCAGTTACATACTTCACAAAATTTTTGTATGGGTGGAAGAAATACATATCTAGGGGCTGCAGTCGCTGCACCAACCCGGTGCACTTGGGTGGCAAGTAGCACAATAATGTTTCCATCTGGTGGAACTTTTTGCTCTATTGCAGCATTATTTGTAATAGTCCGGACGTTAAGGGACGAATAATGGGTCAACCGTGCATTTAGTGAAAAAAGCATGAAATTTGGTACAAATGTCCCTGAGAGCATACTCTTCAAATTCAGATATGGCGCCACGCCCGTTTTCGCCCAGGAGGCGGGTTGGCTACACTGAAGCGAGTGACAAGTCTTTTTCTGAGCGAACTATGCTTCCTAGGCGGATATGTGCCAAACAAATGTTGTGGGGAAACATGTATCCTACAAAAAGTATATAGTAACCTTTCCACGTACGGTCCGTATTTTCGGAGCTACAGCGACTTGAACCAAATTAAGGGACGAAAAAAAAGGCAACCGTGCATTGGTGAAATTTTGTAGGAATATCCCTGGGACCATACTCCTCCAATCCAGATATGGCGCCACGGCCGTTTTCGCCCAGGTGGCCCGTAATTGCGGGTTGGCTACCTTGAAGCCAGTTAAAGGTCTTTTCTGAGCGAACTATGCTTCTCAGGAGGAAAGGTGCCAAACAAAGGTTGTACAGAAACATGTACTCTACAAAAAGTATGAAGTGCCTTTTCCACTTAGAGTCCTTATTTTCGTAGCTACAGCAACTTTAAAATGACTTCTCACTCTCTGAAGGGTAGCCAACCCGCAATTACGGGCCTCCTGGGCGAAAACGGGGGTGGCGCCACATCTGAATTGGAAGAGTATGGTCTCAGGGACATTCTTACCAAATTTCATGCATTCATCACCAAAGTGCATGGTTGACCCTTAATTCCCTTTATTCCATTACTATGGGTTCAAGTCACTGTAGCTCTGAAAATAAGAACTCTACGTGGAAAAGGTACTTATACATTTTTGTAGAACACATGTTTCTGTACAACCTTTGATTGGCACATTTCCTCCTGAGAAGCATAGTTCGCTCAGAAAAAGACTTTTCACTCTCTGAAGGGTAGCCAACCGGCAATTACGGGCCACCTGGGCGAAAACGGCCGTGGGGCCACATCTGGATTGGAAGAGTATGGTCTCAGGGACATTCCTACCAAATTTCACCAATTCACGGTAGACTTTTTTTTCGTCCCTTAATTTGGTTCAAGTCGCCGTAGCTCCGAAAATACGGTCCGTACGTGGAAAGGTTACTATATACTTTTTGTAGCATACATGTTTCCCCACAACATTTGTTTGGCACATATCCGCCTAGGAAGCATAGTTCGCTCAGAAAAAGACTTGTCACTCGCTTCAGGTTAGCCAACCCGCCTCCTGGGCGAAAACGGGCGTGGCGCCATATCTGAATTTGAAGAGTATGCTCTCAGGGACATTTGTACCAAATTTCATGCTTTTTTCACCAAATGCACGGTTGAATCCCTTAACGTCTGGACTATAAAGTAAGTCCATGAGTCAAGAATGCACATGTCAATGTTTTTCATTTCATCTGCAAGTGGCTTATGCTGCTGGCTTACGACAAATTAGGGAACCTGATTTTCTACATTTTTCAAGAGTAGGCTATAAGCTGGATTTGATGCCAATCGGGCATGTAATTTGAGAGAAAATAATTTTGTTATTATATTTTTCGAAAAACTTCAGAAGCGATTTTCTCAAAAATAGCTTCTATCTAGCAGTTCTTGTATAGTTTGTTGTAATCAGAGTAATTATCCCTTTCCAATGATGTAATGAAATGTCTGCTTTTTTGAGTGGGATATCTGAAACTTCGTTCCTAAGCTAAGCTGTTCGGGCTGACACCAAAAGGTCATAACTTTTGACCTTGTAGCACAAGGCCAAAACTGTTGTATTTTGATTAATGACTTACCTGCCTCTATTACTGTGCCAAGTTTCATTCAGCAACTCCATGTACAATGCGTGACCTTCCCTTGTAAGATGAGAGAAAAACTTCAGACATTTCTTAGCATTTACATATGTCTACAAGTTTTCAAGTTATAGGGTTTTAAAATTGGGACAGTCTTTTTCGATGACCCTGTATAGTACAGCATGAATCCCTTTCCAAATGTTGCGTCAGTTACGGTGGAATTACCCCAAGTGTATTCTTTTCACTGTGGTGCAAGATATTCTTGTGCCCAAAGCAGATAAAAGACACAGCATCCTGAAGTGATTGTAAGGCCATGAGATTTGAGAAAAATTGGAGACAAAACTCTGAATATTGACAGAAATAAGCCAGCAAGAATGCTCAATTGTAGAAATTTAACTTTTTCTCCACACATGTTGAGTCAGGTAGGGATACACCCTTCCTGAGCTCTCAATTCCCTGTAAAGCCTGGCCTGTTTAGACTCCACCCATGAGTACTGAGAGTTCCTTTCCTGGAAACATAAGGTTTGTCAATATATTTTAATTCCAGGTGCTGCCAATGATGCTTTGATAGAGGGCACCAAGGAGCTTGGTGATGGGTTGCAGAATACTTGTGCAGGGAGCAGTAACTCAAGTGATAACAGCAGTCAACATGCCAATAGGTCTTTGTGGTGTTGAAGTATTAGGTTTTGCAAGTGAAAAGGACTGATGATAATATGTCATTGCAGGAAGAGATCTCTGAGGTCCCATACCCTTGAGGACTCGGGAAGTTCCAGCAAGCAAGTAAGAGTGAATGAGGAAACATGCGATGGGAAAAACCATGATGATATTGAACCCAAAGGACCTTACATTTGCTTTAGCGTTCCGTAAGAAACAATAGTAATTTTATACTTTTTTTAAAGAATCCCTTCCAGGATGGATTTGGTGATGTAACATGATAATTTTTATTGGAACTTGTTGTTAATGATAGTACAGCAAAACCTCGATATGCGAGGGTCAGTCAATGAATTATTATCGGCCTGGCATAGAAGTAGTTGATGTATAAGGACATGCTGAAACTACTAAATTGTAGGGGATTGCATAATTATTCCACTGGTGGTATTGACACTTGAGATGAAGGTGTGGGTTCTTCTTACGATGGAGAATATCCACACCTCACGCGTCGCACTGTCATTGTCACTGGCAAAACGAGTACCATGCAGGATCATTCATCTTTGGGAATGGGGTAGTCCAGAGTAGTCAGAGGAAGTCTAATCCCGGGGATGGGGAAGCAGTTCAAAGCCACGTCAGTGACTGTTAGAAGAGCCCACACTTTCACCCATCTCAAATGTTCCAATACTCCCAGTGGGATTATGCAATCAGAACGAAACGTAGCAGGTGCTGTTCTAGAGAGTGCCACTACAATTTAGTGGCAGCATGTCTTTGTATGTTAACTCCTTTTATGTCAGGCTGAAAATGCATTGACTGACCCTCATAATGCTCTTGAAGGGACTGCCCAAACGTACCGTTATAAGTGGGAATTCATTATATGTGGGAAAAGTGATTTAATTCATACTTTTCTCAGGAAATAAATGCCTTCACTGTTGTTATCTATGTGGATGATCATACAAGTAAACCAAGTTAACATTTATCTGACCTGCCCACGTACAGTGCTGGACAAATTAGCCATCGCTGAATGTTTTTTTTCCGTCGGCGACGGCGCTGCGTTACCTGGCAACCCCATCCGGCGGGCCAATTCAAACATCGGCACATGGAGAGTGCTTCCATTGTTGCCGCTGTTTACAAATCGAGTGAGTGACGCGGACGACCCAGCGACGGGTCTCTTCTGCCTGCTTACACATCAGTAGCAAGGGATACGCAGGAGAAAACGGGAAAATAATGATGTTAGAAGCAAACCACGTTGGGAAGATCCTGGACTCAAAGAGAGGTTTTCGTCCACAGCACACGAAATACAATATTCCACCCCTGAGGAGGGGGTGTCAATTAAGATCAGGGGTGTGCTCATTGAAAGTGCGTCAACTGACGGATTCTTTTGGTTTTTGTCTTTATTCTGCATACTTCGACACCTCTAAGACGAACGGAGACCATGCCCCGTATGTCAGACACCACGTCAGTCTCGTAATTTGTCCCCAAAGACGTCATATCTCAAAATGGCTTCTGTCATGCCGCCTACGGCATAACAAGGACTTAATTACGATATTAAGTGGCATTTAATTACACACTTAATAACCCTAAAATTATTACAGTTTATTGAAAACACGCGTCTAAATTAACCTAGAGAATGGGCTAGGCAGCACGGAATCTATAAAGCAGTAGACTCCCTGGCGCCAGTAATCTATACAAAAAGAGCCATTAGAGTCCAAGCGCAGTGGAAGGGATAAGAAACTTACAGCATCAATATGATACACTCATTTCGGGATGCAAGAATCAGATTAATACAGTTGTGAAAATACAGGACCCCACCCCAAACCGGGCACTATAAAAGCAGGTCCGAGTCATAGAATCAAACAGAAAGAGAGACACAGAGACAGAGAAAATCAGAGAAGCAGCAGACGCAGATCAGACGCAAGTCAGGCAGTAATCAGGTAAGCCAGCCATGTTGCAAAATTTCCAGTTGCATTTATTTTACTTTTCGTGCAACCATAGGTTGAAGTGTAATGTGCATGATTATGGCATACGGATGTAAAAGTATATGTAGTCATTCCATTTAGTAATGAGCAGAATTGTAGACGTTGTTGTTGATGTTATAATATGTGGAAAAGAAGTATTATTGGACTTGTGAACTATGTATGTATGTATGAAGCTTATTATGTGTGTAATAGTGAAATGTAACGTGATGATATAACACAGAGCCTTACGTGGCTGCATTAAATAGGTTATTTGAAGTCATTCCCCGACATTATTTATTTCCGCTGATACCCGACGCAAATACCTCTACCTAACTTAAGTTCGAACCCGTACCTGCGTTGGTTCGACACTTCCGCTGCTCCGCATATACGAGTAAGTGTCGTTCGCGTCATATTCACGCCAGGAAGAGATACACGGCGAACGCTTGTTGCAGGTGTTCATATTATTGTGTCCAACCCCTGTACGTGTCATGTTAGTCATGTATCTCTTCCTGGTGTGAATATGACATGATGAACGACAAGTACTCGTATAAATATGCGGAACAGCGGAAGTCATTTTGAGATATGACGTCTTTGGGGACAAATTACGAGACTGACGTGGTGTCTGACATACGGGGCATGGTCTCCATTCGTCTTAGAGGTGTCGAAGTACGCAGAATAAAGACAAAAACCAAAAGAATCCGTCAGTTGATGCACTTTCAATGAGCACACCCCTGATCTTAATTGACACCCCCTCCTCAGGGGTGGAATATTGTATTTCGTGTGCTGTGGACGAAAACCTCTCTTTGAGTCCAGGATCTTCCCAACGTGGTTTGCTTCTAACATCATTATTTTCCCGTTTTCTCCTGCGTATCCCTTGCTACTGATGTGTAAGCAGGCAGAAGAGACCCGTCGCTGGGTCGTCTGCGCCACTCACTCGATTTGTAAACAGCGGCAACAATGGAAGCACTCTCCATGTGCCGATGTTTGAATTGGCCCGCCGGACGGGGTTGCCAGGTAACGCAGCGCCGTCGCCGACGGAAAAAAAACATTCAGCGACGGCTAATTTGTCCAGCACTGTACCAGGTAGACCCCAAGAGTAACCCCTGAAGTAGGCCTACCCAAAGCAATAGTAACTAACCAGGGTCACAGTTAATATGAGCTGCCTCTCCGCAATGTTCTCATGTTTTAACACTTGGCAACAAGGCCCACCTTACACCTTCTCACAATGGCCCACATACCTTCAAGGAGTATGGGAAATAATGCCTAATTTCAAGATCACCCTGGCCTTCCCCTGTGGGTCTCATGCCACACCCTGCCAGGACTCAGCAAGCCTATCAGCTCAGCAGAGCCTCCCTGCCATTGCCATATCATTGCCAGCCCCCCTCTTCTCCTCCAGTCTGTCCCCGAAGGCTCTTCTCTCCCCAAACCAAACTTCAGCCAGCAGTGTGGCCTTCAAGCCCTGTATACATGATGTGCCTTTTGACACAATATGCGGGATGAAGTTTATCTGGGAACCAGGGAAGCCTAGCAATATTCAGTATATGCGGGAAAACATTATAAGTGGAAAGTGTTATAAGCAGAAAAATTTACCATTGGCCCTAATGGGGCTGATCAACGGACCGGAAAAAAGGGTGCTAAAAGCAGTTTAGAGTTATATGTGGGAGCATTATATTGAGGTTTTACTGTACCAGTTTGTAAAAAAGTGGAACTCACTTTTTAAACATCTGTTCTCTGAATAATGAAAACCTAGGCTTGAAAGTTAAGAATTTGCAATTTATTCGCAGTGGAAATGGCCATGGGAGGTGCTGAGAACCCAGCAGAATTATAATTGCAATTTTTATGGCAATGGTAGGTGGTGATGATCAATTTTTTGAGTGGAATATTGTTTATTTTAACCTATATTGAATAAAATAAATGGTGGTTGAACATGGTGGCAACTCCTCATGTGGGTATTACCGTGGGAAATCGCGCATTTTCACATTTTTAATTGATTTGAAATTATTGTTTTTGAATAATATCATCATCATCATCATCCTTCACGGCTTTTTCCCAAGAGACGGGATATGCTATGCAAAATGTTAGATATCATCTGCAATTGTCTTAAATATGAAAATGAACCCAGGTTTGTATCACCTTCTGTGGGCATTTTAATGGGAAAGAATTGCAAATTCTCAACATTGAAGCCCATTCTTTCACTATTCAGTGAACAGCTATTTTTAAAATGAGTTTCATTTTTTCAAATAACTTATTATTAGGAACAACTTCCAAGAAAAATTATTGTGGTAAGCTACACTGCAAAATCAATGGGGAAGTAGCCTTGGTCTGGGATTTGGGATTTTTGTTAATAACTAGCTAGCCCATGCCTGTAAACACACATTCCATCACTCTGTTGCATCAAAATGACATTACTGGATAAATTATGGCATATTTAAAAGTGCCTTGAAAATTGGCGGGAAAAACGGGGCAGCCGGGTGGTGCCAATCGAAAGGGTACACTGAAATGCCTGGTTGACTGCGAGATATGAGGAATTTGACTTTGAATTAACCGCGGACACGACGGAAAGCATTCGCAAGGCGGCTGTAGGCCATCGAGGTGGAGAAGGGGGGCCTTCATGTGCCGAATTCGGGTGACAGATAATTCCTACCAGTTGGCACCACTGTCAGCCCAGAAGCGATTTGAGCGGCCTGGAATAAATACGCGCCCCGGCCGCTATCTTGCTCACGGAATGGGACGGTTGCTAACAACAGCGAAGCATTTTACGACAATGACGGGGCGCGTTCTATAACACCATTTTTGCGTTCATTTCACTACGCGTGACGTCAACATTTTCAAGGCAAACAGTGACGTCACCATTTGCCTACATAAAAACCCCAATTACTCCGGAACTGAAACTGATATCTTAAAACGGAATATGCCAAAAAAATCCACAAAATATGGGCGAATTTATTATGTAGTTTCCAAAATGAAGGCTACTTCCCCATTCTGGAAGACATCCTTCAGATAAAGATCATCCTCTTTTGAGGAATTACAGCTACTGATTTCAAGACTGATATAAAGTAACATAGACTTACTGGAAATGCAGGGATGTTCCTGGCATGACTCCTGTCATGAAGGCAGTGAGGGCTGGCCACTATGAAGTTGTGGAAACTTTTGTGGAAGCTGGAGCAGATTGCAGTGTGCTGGAGGAATTATGGAACTATTTACCCCTCCATTGGACAATGACCACTAAGAATAACAGGCAAGTAACCAAAAGGCAGCCTCAGGTGTTCCTGTATCCAGTATTGTAGGGCCCCTTTTTGATTACCCATCTTTTTCGAGGAAGGTTCTGCAGAGAAAATTTTTTGGCATGTAGTGATGAACATGCGAAAGGCTAAAGGGGTTCAAAGTGTGCACCTAGGGTGTATTTACAAGCCTTTGGCAGCTTGGATTGCAGCTAATAAATTTTTTTAAATGGGATTGAATGCTCAACTGTTGCAATGGGGACAGATAGATAATAATTGGGCCTGAAATTTTTAAAATGCATTACCCTCATTTTAATGTCCTTTCAACTTATCCCAACAACCAGCACCAGATTTACGGCAAGGCAACCTAGGCAGTTGCCTAGGGTGGTGGATTTCAAGGGGTGGCATTTAGGCAAACAAAAAAAAACAAAAAAAAACGAAGAATTAATAACAAATAATATATTACACCACTGGAAGCAGCGCCGGATTTACCATTAGGCAGAGTAGGCAATTGTCTAGCGGCAGCCGCGAGTTGCAATAAATATTTTTCAAATAGGCTACAATAATAGGAAATAGAGGCCATATCATTGAAGAATTCAAAATTTTCTCTACGGGATACCCAGCACCGGATTTGCCACTGTGATATACATTATGCGAGCTTATGCTGTGTGTTCATTGTGGGTTTTGTATCTGCAACATTAACTGTCCGTCTTGTGGCACTGCAGACCAATGTTAAATTGTGTCTTTGCCGAGCCCCAAGCTCACGCTGAGATCTAATTGTGCTTTTGTGTTCGATTGATTTGTTTATGCACCTAGGATGCGTCTCCCTTGGCAACAGGTGTTCCAAAAACAACCAAGCTCAGTGAACTCAGTGAAGCTCAGCGACTTCAATGAATTGACTCCGTAGCAAATTGACCAGCAGCCAGTTGCACGGCAGTGAAAAGTCGTAGATTCACTCGTGCCAATTCTTTGCACTCATAATGGAGGCCTATCTGTTGCGATTGCTCATTCTCTTGAGAGTCACTATTTTAACCCTTTGTCTGCCGCAGCCTTGTTGGTTGCATTATAATGCAACCAAACAAAAGAATTTTTTAAAATTCTCTGGTATAACCCCAATGGAAATTTCTTTCACCATAGAAACGAGAAGAGTTACCTAAGGCTATGTTCATGAGTATTTATGCCACTCGCGTGATATTTTTAATGGCACGACGCCATAGGCCAAAGGTCTCCTTCATAGTAAACAAACACTGCACGAATTTAAAGAGACATAGCTCCCTGCCGCATATTTCTCGGTAAGTGGACATGCCGCTGAAAACCCTGTGAAAACCATTAAAAAATTCTCGAAACTCTGTCACTTTTCGCCGGGGGAAAAAATCAGAACGATCTGTGAAGGGTAGGCAAACTCCCCCGGCGCCGTTGTGGCCATGAAAGTGGCCTTGCTCCTAATTGGCAGGGCGGACTGCCCCGAGCTCTGGGCATTACCAGCTCGCCACCTAAGCCACCTTTTTTTGCACCTGGTGACTCACATTACCTCCTTTTAAACTGGACCTTTAAAATTTGTTAAAACAAAAAAATAATGTTTTCATAATTTATCAGAGGGACTGGGAAATCATATAGAATTATCTTGGATTTTTTCAAGGGGCGGAAGCCATCTGAAGAAAACCGCGTAAGTGTCACAATAGGATGAAGTCACCTTCTTGCGCATAGCATATGAGGCGATATATCCTCCTGAGACCTGAGAAGAATTTTTTAACGCAATGTCAGTTCCTATTGCATTTTCTGAACATGTTCCCAATAAGAAACAAGAAAAAAATTTTAGTTTTAAAATATCGACAAAAATGGCGACAAACAACCAATGGGAACATTAGGACCCAATTGGTGTTACAAAAGCAGAACGGATGAAAGCTGAAAATTGAAATACCCCTTAATGGATCACTCACATAGTGCTCTATCCTCCAAACAATGTTTTTAAAATTCATTTGTGGAATTAGTGGTAGCAATTCCTCTCAGAAGACAATTAAAGATAAATGAAATCATTTTTGAACGCCACCACTCCAGGCATGGGGCTTGCTCCTTCCCTTC
>JYFJ02004448.1:0-32070 GCA_000934665.2 Catajapyx aquilonaris
TGAAACCCCTGGGGCATATGTCGGGGCCTCCGTACGGATTTGCATAGCGAATAACAGGAGAGACAGACATACGTCTAGAAATATGTATTAGATTAGCAATCATTTTAGACATTGTTCAAAGAATGATTGCATATAGTCAATACTCGTACAGTACATTGAAAAGTATTATATAAAAATTAATGAAAATGAAAATATGGATGGGGTCCTAAAAGACCCCACGTCACGGTTCCAGGGTTAAGTAGTAGTGGTGTCTTGGCAGCACTTGCCGTTTTCAAACTTCAGCATAGATCATAGAAAATCTCAAGTTATGCTACCAAGCTCATGTTGATGTTATCTAATCCGGTAAGCATATTAGGATCTGTTAAAATTAATTGCAGTAATAATCTCAGAAGCCCCTGCAATGACTCGCGCAAGAAACTGTTGTACAAGTTAAGACTGTGTGGCAAAAATAAATTAATCCAATAGTGCCTTGCATGAAAGATGGCAAGTTGAATGTGCTTTTGTGTAATTTTTGTATTCTGAGTGTTGCATGGTTATCATTTTGCTTGTATTACATATTATGTTGCAAAATAAAATGCTTATTAAACTAGTGGCTTGTTTTATGGTTTGTAGATTAGTGCAAGTGTCACCTGGGGAAAGTGCTATAAACAAGTGTTATTCCATCAGTAGGTGGCCTTTTGAAACAATCTTATGTGATTAATACTGCTGGTAGGTACCAATTATTCCCCCCTGCCTGTCACAAGATGAAATCCACATACTTATGCAGTGGGTGGTCCACACTCCAATACTGATGCATGCAATGGAATGTAGTGTAAAAAGTGTTTCAGAATTTAGGTCACACCTCTCTATCAGTGAAAATTTAGTGACACATTCCTCAAACCTCAATCACGTCACCTTCACCTCTCAAGTAGAGTCAACACTACCGGTATAATACATGTATAATGACAAATTGCTACACTTGCAGGTGAGGTGGCATGAGAAGTGGGAATGACGTCTGTGATACTGGTAGTGAACAGATGTGAGCTCAATTCTGAAACACCGTGTAAGCTATTTTATACCAATTCAGTGAATCCCTTGAAACATACACTTTTCTGCTTCAAATCTACACTACACATTACAATATTCTGAATTTAGGTGGATACAGATCACCAAATGTAGCTTGCATTAGCAAGTATGGACCATTTAGCCAAAAAAGAGCTGGCCCCAAAAAGTAGATAGCAGCATGATGGAATATATCCTATTGCTGTGCACAAATACCATATGCAATGACACATTTTCCAAGCTGTTATTTCAGTTAATATTGTAGCTATTGACATATTGGAATGTTCCGTTCTACACTCACGTCAGTAAAAACTTATGAACCTATTTCTTTTCATAAGTTATTGTGTATAGGGGGCCCGCCCTTACTTCGACATTATGATTGTCATCGTTTTGTTTACCGACTCCTAGTCAACATTGTTGACAGTGTTTACTCATATTGTTGTGTGAGTGCATCTCCATTGGAAACTTGAAAAGTGTGAGGTTCCAGTGGTACATTTGGCAGATTTTGTTGACTAGGAGTCGGTAAACAAAACGACGTCGAAGTAAGGGCGGGCCACCTATACAAAATAACTTATGAAAAGAAATAGGTTCATGAGTTTGTACTGAGTGTGAGTGATACTGCTTACATCAATAGAAAATCATGCAGGTTGTAAAGGTAAAAAGGCAACAGTCCACTATGCAAAAGTGCACAGGTGGGCTCATGCTTTTTCGAGACCTTCCAGACGCTACAGTGTTTGATGAGTTTATATGAATCTTCCCAACAGAACTCGCTAATTGAATGTGACAGTTTTGTGTCATGTGATGGATTGCATGACTATGAGACAGCAAATTATTGAAGTATACAGGTGTGAAGTGGTGTAATATTTACCAAGTTATGCAAACTACTGGCACTTTTCGCAAGTTGTCAAATGTATGCTTTAGGTGGTCCTGCTTGCCACATTAATTAGAGTACCATTTCCTTATGTAGCTTGTTTTGCAATATTAGGCAACCTTGAGTGGTGCACACCATGTATGAGTTACTCCAGCTCCCACCTGCTCCTGATACACCATATGTCCTGTGACGACAATATTGCAGCTACAAGCAGTTCAACAGTTGGTGCTGTGTTTCATCACAGGATTTGGCGATACTGTTAGTTGTGAGGCCATTGAGGCAAGACTTCCTACATTCCCACATTTGCGTGCCTCACAGTTAGGTTTACGGTTGGTTGATAGAGCAGACAGGCATCTGGCCACCCATGGTTGCCTCATTATTGGGGGCCTTACCCAAGTGTCCTCCACCACCTAGATGCCCTTGCCATTGTTGAGTCACTCACTGCCTTCCCTTCAGTCTTGGGTCCAACTTGGCAGTGCACATTTGCTGGACTTTCATGTGGAACTCTTCTTGGCTGTTGGCTCCACTCGTTTGACTCTGCTTTGCATGCCTAGGAAAGCAGACAAAAAAGAGAGCAAGAAGCGTGAGTTGCATAGATTTTAATGAGTGAGGGAGGGAGGCACAGGGGGGGAGGGGAGGCAGCAATCCAGGGCATACTACTTTCACTTCCACTGCCTTACCTGGGATCAACCTCCTTTTCCTTGTTCCTAAGGATGGTAGTCTGTATTTGTCATGTGTCTGTGACATGATGCTCTGGATGCACATTGTAGTTCATTATTTTATCCCATTATTGTGATGCTCAAAATAAGGATTGGAAACTATAAGTAGATCTAAGTGCAGTTAGTAGCAATTTTTTGGCATTTACGTGCTTTTCTTAAGATGATGCTCTCAAGCAGTTGCTTGTAGGGGATATCATAAATATTAGCTGTTCCTATACAATACTTCGACATCCATTGTAGAAAAGGATGAATACACTCACTTGTCATTGTAGTATTACAAGCTAGTCTTTTTTGTGACATCGCAAAGTATCTGTTCCAAAATAATTGCATACAAATAAACAGCTTCGTAGGCAAAATTGCGAATAACTCTAAATGACTCAAATGGAGCATATTTTATACAATACTGTTTATAAATGTGAACTAGGCTAATACAGATGAACAACACATTGATTACTTTATGGCCAAACATGTTGAATTCCTTTTCAAAGAAGCCACACTTCCCTCCAGAATGACATGGCATGAATATCCATACACTCACTGTGATACATATTACAGACCTTATCAAGGGAACAACTGAAATGAATATAAAGGGGCTTCATGCAATTTATGCATATCATGAATGGTTAATTGCATGGTATATACATGCTATTTTAATTCAGGGTGCGACTGTCATGGATAAAGGCATTGGTCCATAAGGATCATCCGCAGCTCCCTCACAATGACTGTGTCCTGCCACCAAGAAGTTGAGGAAGTGGGCTGCAATAACATCAGCCCATGCCCTGAGATGCTGGAGAGGGACCACCTACACCATCACCACCAGAAAGAGCTCTGATGACATCCCGTGGGCTCCACCGGGCGCGGCCCAGGGGCCACCTGTCCCTGGACCTGCAGCGCTTCCCCTCCAGCTCCATGGAAGCTGACCTAGAGCTTGAGCTTCTGGTATCACCAGAGTCCATCCCAGAGGATGATGTCCTCAACAATGGATCTGTCGCCCTCCTTGCCTCTGGCCCATCTGCACTTCCCCTTCCCTTGCCTTCATCAAAGAATTCCTGCCCTCACTTGGGCCTCATATGTGCTGCCCTTTCCAGCCTCTTCTTCTCATTATCCTCAGCCATAGTCAAAGAATTAGACCATATAAGCCCATTTCAATTGGCAGCATGTCGCTTTGTGGGTGTATTACTCCCCACAATACCCATACTCTCAGCACAGACTCAGACTTTTGGACAACTATGCCCCAGGGGCCAACGCCTCACCCTTCTCCTGCGCTCACTTCTTGGCACTGGCAGCCTTGTAATGCAGTTCTATGCTATACGACACATGCCCTTGGCAGATGCTTCAGTCATAATTTTCAGTGTCCCCGTGTTTGTCGCCATATTTGCACGCATCTTCTTAAAAGAGCCTTGCGGCATAGCATCAGCAGCGTGCATTGCCTTAACATCAGCCGGAGTGCTCTTGATAGCAAGACCACCATTCATATTTGACATCGGGGATGATCCTGACATACCTCGCAGTTGGAAAGGTGCTCTGGTGGCATTGGGTGGGACTGTGCTTGGTGCTAATGTGTACATTGTGCTTCGGCTTCTGAAAGGAGTCCCATCACCAGTTATCCTCCTCAACTTTGGGTTGGTGGCTGTTGCTCTCACTGTTGTTGCCACCATAATTGCTGAAGGTGGCATGTGTATGCCTGGATGTGGCCATGACCGCTTGCTGGTGCTGGCTCTAGGGGCATTCAGCTTTGGAGGTCAGATTCTATTAACACTGGCCCTGAAGTGGGAGCAAGCAGGACCAGTGGCCATAGCCAGGACAGCAGACATCGTGTTTGCATTTGCGTGGCAGGTCCTGTTCTTTGGAGAGGCACCCACTGTGTGGAGCATCTCGGGGGCAGTGCTAGTAACCTGCTCTGTGTTGGTGACTGGGCTCAGGAAGTGGGTAGCTGCCCTGCCTCCAGATTCAGCAGCAAGGAGGAGGCTGGGGTGGTTGGACAAGTAGGCATTATTACATTGGAGGAACATAGAGCTGTCTTTGCACCTTTGCATTGCACACTGCCTATTCAATTAGCTTCCACTTCAAGCTCTAGGGTATGGTTACTGCTTCATACTGAATGCAGCAAGGCAGTAAGTAATATATTCATCAGTGAATAGACATGAATGTGAATATTATTCATGTGACCAAGTGATAATGTTTTACGAAAGACAAAGTAAAAAAAAAGAACTTATATATGGAGGAAGGACTTAATGCATATGCCTCCTAGGCAAGCTTTAATTTTGACATCAAGGGTGCACATAATTATGAGAGATATTATGTATTTGAGATGTTCTGCATCAGAATAACGTCCAAATGCAAACAGAGTATTTAACATCTCTGTTTTCACCCACTGGTCTGCTGTTGTCATTTTTCCATCGAACTACAGTAATTCAGAATTCATGGATTTGCTGATATTGAAAAACTATGTGCACGTAGACGAGTACAACAGGACCACCTATCACAAGAGTTTGTTAAGAGCTTCATAGTTTTTAGTGTCCCTAATATTTTACATGTACTGTACTGTTAAATTGTAAACTCCTAAAAATATTCTGCCCTGCTGCAAGATGTATTTACATGCCCAGTGACTGCAACATCAATGCAAAGGTGTTCAAAGTGGTCTTATAGAGCTGAGTATTGTGGATGGGAAGGCAAACCAATCTTGCATGAAGGGCAGGTCAATCCATGCCTGAACTTGACTGTGATATCTGTTGCTTAAAGTAACCAGTAAGCTGGATGATCATACGGCACTCACCTTGTGTGCACTCAGCTCTATAATAATAACAATATCATAAAAATGGATATGCATCAAAATGTGAAGGCAGCAACAGTCCTAGTGCGACAATAATGACCTCACCTCCACCTTCAAGAGGGAAGAGTAACTTCTAGTGATATATTTTACGAGTTGCAAAAGTAAGCTTCCAATAGTGAGATATGAGAGAAGACAGTATTAATTTTAATAGCTGTGATGAGTTGTTCCTTGATTTTAGTGAGTCTTAAAGCCATCCTTAACTATCAAAAGTGGCCCTCGATATTATGAACTGTACAGTATTTATTTCCTGATTGGTTGGAATCCTTAGGATGACTTTTCCATTGTGCAGATTTTACTTAAGACTTTCTTACCTGCACCTGTTGTTGTTAAGATTTGCACCAGCACAGGTTTCTAGATAATTACTCCTTGAGTCTGATTTAGTATAATATTTGAGTGAACGTGGATCTTTTTAAAAATGCAGTACTATTGTATTAATAATGAGCAATAAAATCAGCATTCTCTCAAGGGACATGGAAAATGAGGCCGTTTCAACCCACCAAATCTTTTCCAAGAAGTATATTGCAGTTGTACTGACAATGAGTGTCATGATTCAGTAATAAAAGGAAGAGAAATCCAGTTTTCTCAATCTTTAATTTCATGCATCCTGTACTGCTTCCCATATTTATACATAACTAGCAGGTTACCCAGCATTGCCCGGGTATGATGTGGTGGTAGTGGTCGGCATATCAATATCTATATTATTTTTAGGAAGTTTGTGTATAAAATTTGAATTCCATATACACTCGATATGCCTTAAAACTGGTCTCATGGGCCATTGTGTAGTAGGCTAATTGCAAAAAATAAGCCAAAGTTTGTCGTTACGTGTGAAGGGGGAAGGAGGGTGACACCCTGCACAGGGCGATGATTCCTATTCTTGTACCAAACGATCCGGCAAATTTTTATCAATCTAGTCTACGCAGTAAATGAATGCCGATTAACAATTGACTTACCCCCTTCTTGCACCAAACCCTTCAATATTATTGCAGCAATTTTTGATGATGCCAGAGTGAAACTGCTGCACATGTTGTAAAGTCAGGCATCTATTGTTAGACACAACTTCTTAGTATGTAGAAATGGAAAGCCATTGTTGTGTTGTTGCTTCTGTGCAGCTTGTCTGGCTGCTTTAAGTTCTACATGGGACTGGCGTTGACTGTCTGTTTCAGGCTGTGTCTTTCAGTTCGTTTGCATTTGGCAGCAGGAGATTGTCCAATGAGTAACGCTTCTTTAGAGGCATTTGACTCAGAAACAGGAAGGGGTTCAAGTTTCCATGGAGATGGCACAACAAAAACAAAAATTAATATATTTTTGATATTGTTGTCGGATAATCCTGCAACGAGAGGAGGTATAGGGTGTTGTGGAAGTCAGGCTCATTTTCGGAAGCTGAAACATGCGGCATCAAATTCCTCGAATAAAGTAACCTTCGGCGTGCTAGTTTACGGCGATGTAGTGGCATTCCTCTGGATTTCTATAGCGATCAAACACACACACACACACATACATCTTCATTTATAGATATAGATTATAGATAGAGATATACTTAATTCTTTTAAAAATAAGCATATGTTTCTGAGGCCAAGTTGCACCACTGAAGGTTCTACTGCAGGTAGGTTATCGACAAAGGGTCTAACAAATTGACAGCAACAATTAACCAGCAATTTTTATAACCCATCAAACCATGCCTGCCAGTCTGCCACAGGTTCATTTTCTAACTACACCAATAATGTGTCAAGTACTCATAATAAATAAATCTTATTAATAATAAATCCAGTAGCAAAACCTGGACAACTGTCCCATTGTTGTAGACATCTTCATAGCGTTCATAGTAAGTAGTAGTTAAGGAGATGTTGACAATATCCTTCAAAAGACATATTTACTGTGAAGACCTCTGGGATACGCCAAGGCAAACTAAAGTGTGAGTAGAATTATAAGTTTGGTAACAATAAAAATATCAAATTAACAGTGATGTTTTGGGAACAAATCAAGTTCAGAATGTCGGGTAAATGATAGATTTTTATGCATGACATAAAATATTTTAAATAACAAAGTGGCACAGCAGTGAGCTAGTGGTTATGCCATGGCCAACCAAGCTGGAAGGTCCAGGATGCCAATCCCATCCTCACACCTTCACTTGGTAGTGTCCTTTTGTACCTTTCTACTGATGCACATCCTGGTAGAATGTACTTTCTGCTCAGGATCAACTACCCTACAGATTACTATTTATTATCATTGTTGTTGTTGTTGTTGTCGTTGTTACTATTAGCATTAATAATAATGATGATGATGCATTCTGTAGGTAATCAGGTTCTCAGTAATGAAGACATGGACACCACACCTGATGATGTCAGAAATGCCATGCTTACAAGCAGTCTCATCAGTTTGTCATCAGTGGAACCCCTAAACCCAGTGGAACTAATATCTACTTCCAACTCTTCCGCAAGCAGGCTCGGAAAGCGGCCAAAATATCTTGGAATATTCCTGGCTGTCATTTCAAGCTTCTTTTTTTCTGTGGCCTCAGCCACAGTGAAGACATTGAAAATGGTGACCCCATACCAACTGGCCGTGTTCCGATTCATAGGCGTCCTCATGCCAACCATTCCCATCTTAACACTGCAAATATTCTCAATGGCTGAACTCTGGCCCAAAGGCAAGCGTTTAATGCTCCTCATTCGTTCCATCCTGGGATGCACCAGCTTGATGATGCAGTTCTATGCCATTCAACTCATGCCCCTGGGAGATGCCTCAGCCATAATATTCAGTGCCCCAGTGTTTGTAGCCATACTCGCACGGATTGTGCTGAAAGAGCGATTTGGAAGAGCAACCTTTGTTTCCATTGTACTTATGTCCACTGGTGTGTTATTGATTGCACGGCCTCCATTCCTGTTTGGGAGCAGCAATGGAAAGGCAGATGCCCATGATGGTACTTGGAAGGTGTCATTAATAGCACTGTTGGGCACCATCTTGTCAGCTGGGGTATATGTAATGCTTCGCATCCTCAAGGGTGTTCCAGCACCTGTTATCCTACTTAACTTCAGCTCAGTGGCCATAATTGTGACTTCATTGGCAGCGCAATTTATACCAGAAGAAGGCATGTGCATGCCTTCATGTGTGGAAAACTGGTACCAGCGCCTGGCAATTATAGTTCTAGCTGTTGCCAGCTTCATGGGGCAAATATTGCTAACACATGCCTTCAAGTGGGAGCAAGCAGGACCTTTGTCAATCGCAAGAACTACTGACATTGTTTTCGCATTTATCTGGCAGTATCTGATTTTTCATGAGACACCACATATCTTGAGCACAGTGGGCGCTGTTTTGATCACCCTTGCTATTATACTCATTGGACTTAAGAAGTGGGTGGCAGCACTCCCTCCCAATGCACCAGCAAGGCATAGGCTGGGCTGGCTGGATAAATGATGATCTACCACAGCAGCAATTAAGATCTACATATGCATACATCAAGTAAGTTGCTTATCCATACCACTACGGTCAACTAGTCTTGATATTTGTGACTCATCCTTTACTAACGTGAAATTTTTACTGGCTTTCATGATCCAAGAGAAAATGTTTTGTAAAATAATTGGGGCCTAAGCTTCATTCTCACAAGTGCATTATTTTCTCCTTAAGCAGACAAACTCTCTTTACCTGAAAAAAATGACTTTACTGGCATTTGTTTAACGTGCTGTTCTCATGATGAAGTGAAGTAAAAGTTCTCATCCTTTTGAGCCACAAAAAATCTGTGTTACCTGGTGTTACACATTGACAGACGATGAGAGTATGGTGTGATTTTTCATCTCATCCTGCTACATTATGCTTTTGAGAATGTACAATACTTTTAATGCCTTCCACTAAATCCCTGGGTCAAGTGCTGGATTTTTTCTCATGGGAAACATTTAAAATCCACTTCACCTCTGTGGATACTGTAACAAATTTCATAATGGTGTAATCAAGAAAGCATCTGTATTGAATTTAGTCAATTGAATTCCCATATAAGCAACAATGTACTGTACAAGACTCATATAAATACCTTATAGGCCTACACTATAAATTAGCCGTGTGCCAAATGCATCCCTCTGGATGATGGAATCTTGTCAGTGCAATACTTAAATATGCACTATTATTGCTGCAACCAGAAATTGTATGTTATTGTTAATACGCATGTTAGGTGTGCCAATTCCGAATGCAGCAACCTGTCCACAATGTGTTGCTTTCAGGTGAGGTTACTACCTAGTAACTCTGTTTAGTGGCGCTAATTTTTTCCAAGTGCAATTATTTGAAGTAGCCTAATTGGTATATGTGAACATACGTACCTCCAGCAGGAAAACTATAAACATTGTAAGAAACCAGATGGAATTTAAGAAACACTTTCAGACTGGTTATGTTTTGCACCAGTCATGTAAACATCTTGCTTTTTAAAATACTTCAGAGACAGATGAAGAAGAGTCAATATTACTTTCTGGTTTACCAGTTAGCAAGATATTTAGTTTTGACGAGTTCCTTGAAAAATTATTACTCACATTTTTCTCCCAGCAAATCACAAAATAGACCTTATTATTCCCTATAGGTATGATACCTCCTCTTCTAATTTCAAGGCATTTTTCTAATACCATCACAATTTTGCCTGTCAAAACTGCACAATATCAAAGTGTAAAGTCTGCGGTTTCTTTTATTTTCTTTTGTTTGGCTCTCCATAGCGTGACATTACTAGAGAGGATTCAACCCAATCAGTTGGCTCGAATACTCCCTGTTACGTCATCCATGAAGTAAGACTTTCCTCTCCAGTAAATGGAGAATAATAACAAAACCATCCTAAATATGGAGATATTTTAATTTATATTACCATGGTTCAGTATTAATAATGACAGTCAGGCATGTAGTCAGGGGTACCTGTTTACTATTATAATGGAGCATCAAGTGATAATAATTCATTCTTTATATCTCCTGAAGGTAAGTGCATGAAAGTAACTTATAATTATTACAGCTTATTGCCAAGAAATCACAAATTCCAATTAACTGGAAGACATTTGAACTGGACCACCCAGCATCCATTAAGTAAACAATATAAATGTCAAATACATGCCACAGGCTTAATTCTGCAATGCTATAAGAATAGTCAGCAACAAGTTTGATCCTATATATGTGATTGTTCTATTCAAGGCCTTTCCATCGCAGTGAGAATTTCTGCCACCAGACAGGGACTCTTCTATTACATCGTAATATAGATCTTCTTTTTCATTTTGGGCACAGCAGAAGACAAACTTTGACATCACTCTCCAGACAGTTTCTGGTGGGACTTTTCACCTATAAGCGAATAGATGAGAAAGCTTACCAGGAATTATATGGGGAGTGACAGAGTTTGCCCCATAAGAAAACATGCTGCATAGCTCTAGAGCAGCGGTCACACCAATATTGTCATAGCATAGAGAAAACCTTATCCAGTGACATAAATTATCACGGTTGCAGCTTGGTTTTGAAGAGAACAATTGGGTGGGATCAAACTCACCACTGAGAATTAGTCTTACATCAATACAGCTTAAGGCCCCAGGTGTATAATAATGTGTATAATAATGCATAATATCTAATAGCTACATAATTTCCTCTGACAGAATGAACCGAAGTGTGTGGCACTGATGATCACAGAAGCCCATTGACCCTTCTCAACAACTATCTTAAAGTCCAACAGTAATGTGGTGGTGATGTCAACCATCATTTATCATATAATCTTGAAAGTACCTAAATGAATAAGTCATGTCTGGTTCCACGGTACATCCAGATGGCCATGGGTCACAGGAGATGGCTACAAACACAACTCACCAGCCCCGCAGCACAAAAAGCAGTCCCTTATTCCTCCCCTTCCCATCCAGCTCTTTGGACATTCCAGAACTGCTCATTCCAGCCTCTAGAAAAGGTACCATAACTTCAACGGTACGTCCAGATGGCCAAGGGTCACGGGAGATGTCTACAAACACAATTCAGCAGCCTCGCAGCAACAAAAGCAGTCCCTTATTCGTCCCCTTCCCCTCCAGCTCTTTGGACATTCCAGAACTGCTCATTCCATCCTCTAGAAAAGGTACCCTAACTCCAACTCTGGTACCAGGGCATGAGAGGGTAGACCAGGATGATTCTCTCCGAGTGGTTCTGGCTCCATCTGGAAGTCAACCGCTACCCTTGCATCTGGAGTTTGTTTCCCCTACCTCCTCTTTCAACATCCCACCAACTGCAAGAACAAAACGAAGTGTCAACAAAAAGTGGAGATACCTAGGACTGGCATGCGGCGTCATTTCCAGCCTATTTTTTTCTTTGGCTTCAGCCATTGTCAAGAAGCTGGAAAATGTCAGTCCCTTTGGGCTTGCCATTTTCAGGTGCGCAACAGTTTCTTATTTTAATTTCTGTTATGTTTGCACAGGGAGAAAGGCATGTTAAGTATATGGTGGTGTAGTCTCCTAGTCCCCAGTTCAAGAGGTAATAGTGGGGAAATTATGAACTGTTAACTCCAGCAACTAGTCTTATAAGTAGAAACTTGACATAGGATAGTCACTTGTTATTTTCTTTACATTGGTTTCTGTATGGCGAACAATTGAGGGGCTGTGTGCATGAAGTGCCCATCCCCCACAAAGTGCATTTTGAGAAATGAAGCTGTACCACGGGAAGTCCTTACACCCTGATAGTAATTAATTTTTATATGGCTTCAGGAATCATACAAACTCGCGGAGGTTTTGCATGTCGCTAACGGATGGTAGTAGCTATAATGCTACACAATAGTGGAAGAATCTCATTTTTGTTCGGTGTGGGGTGGGCCCTTCTTGCACCCACCCTCTCAATTTATAATATATTTTCCTTTTCCCCCACTTGAACTGGGGACTTCAGAGTAGCAAAAAAAATTATGAACAAATTAACACAATGTAACTAACACCACAAATCTAATGGCATTTGGTCCATCATTAACTGCTGGTTGCAGGAATACTTCAAAGAAAATCCACAAGTACTGCATTACATATTTGGGAAAACTCATGTAAATAATAACATCCTGAAAGGAACAGGAGTTAAAGTAATATCTTCTTCTGCCTTTCAACCTTTAACTGAGTTAGAAAACTGTATAAGATTGTTATTGATTGATTACCCTCTTGCACTTGATAACAGTGAAGCACAGCAATATATTGATGCTGAGATGTAGCCATAGTGATAACTCCTAGAGATCTAATATACAGTATAAACATAGGGTTTGGTTGAAGCTGGGGCTGTGGCATCACTGGAATTCTGACAGATGTCATTGGTTCAATTATCTTGATTTTGCTGATACAAGTGCAGGAAGTACCCATTTTACGCTGTTAACTGGTTCCAGCAAAACGCGCCGTAAAGTGAAACGAGACAAAATTATTATGTAGGTAAATGACAGAGGTTCCAAAATTTCCAAAAATTTTCCATAGGCAGTACTAATATTGATGTTTTTAATGACAAATATTGGAAACATTGATTAATGGGAGGTTCCAGGTTGAGGGCCATCAGGTTCTGGGGGCTCCTTTCCTTATTTTGGCAAGAACTGCAGTATGCGTTGGGTATTCAACAACGGTAGAGTACTTCAGGGAGTGCCGAAACTGGCTGAGACCAACAATACGGTATTGTGTATATTGATAGAAGTATAGAACCTGCCACAAGGCGGCAGAAAAAACTAAAGAAGCGCTTTTACGGTGTTATCTTCAAATATTTCAAAAAAAATCCATAAAATTATTTCAAATGTAATTTTAAAGCCAGCGTTAATGTGAAATGGGGTAAAATGGAGCGGCGTAAATTGGTTACTTCTTGTACAATAATACAATAATTTGCTTAAAACCCTTCATTTTCTACTGGTAAACTTTATCATTATTCCAGAAAATCACACTCACTGTTGATCTTTGTAATTGACTTTCATGTGCTTGAATTCAGATGTCTGGGGGTTGTCCTGCCTGCATTGCCATTCATTGCCATTCAAGTGGAAACTCCAAGCCATCTCTTCCCAAAGGGTTACCGCCTGTTCCTTCTCCTTCGTGCATCTCTAGGCACAGGAAGCATAATGCTCCAATTCTACGCCATCCGGAATATGCCCTTACCAGATGCTTCTGTCATCATCTTCAGCGTGCCTGTCTTTGTGACTATCCTAGCACGAATCTTCCTCAATGAGCCATGTGGACTGGTTACAGTGGTCGGCGTTGTGCTCACCAGTGCTGGCATGCTGCTGATTGCAAAACCCACATTCCTATTTACACAGGTAGAGTGAAAATTAAAAATTACCATAATTACAGGATTCCTCAATAAGAGTGAAGTTACAGTTCGGCACAGATCATAATATGTGGTACATAAATTCGAAGACAACTCGAAAACCGCATTTGTCAATTGCATAATGATTCAGGTTAGTTGATTAGGTGGAGGGGTCCGGAAGACTATTAGTATAAGACTAGCCATGAAGACTAGCATACCAGTCTTTGTCATGACTAGTACTCCAACTTCATAACAGGAGGTCTCTCAGATAATGTATAATTTTTAATAACCCGACGCTGACTCAGATTTTAATGAATTCGCACTACTGCTAATTATTTTATTATAAATATCAACGTAGCGCACTTTTGTACTTTGAAGGCACGAATCTTTGTCCTGCATGCTCGTCAGGTCAATCATATTTCCATAAAACACTTGAAATTCATCTAAATATAAATTCCGAAATAGTGTGCACAACGTTCATACGAAATGTTATTTCAAAATTTTCTACAGGGACAAAACCTTCTAGATTTATTGAGTTTGGTAAGCTCTGATTTGATTTTTAATAAGATTTCAATGCCAGCCTCACCGGCATTTTGGGACGTGCCATAACATACTGATGCTGATCTACTATTCTTGGTGAAAGGATGAAGGAGCAGAAAAAACTGAACACACCGAATGGCAGACTGTGCTGGCAGCTGTAGCAGGCACCTTTTTTGGTGCATGTGTGTACATTGCACTCAGGACCCTCCGTGAAGTGAATCCAACCATCATACTCTTCCACTTTGGAAACACTGCCATCATGATTGCGATCATTGTACTAGTCTTTCTGGATGAACATCATCTCTGCATATTTCCCTGCCAGAGTCATAACCGCTGGCTGATGCTTGCCCTTGGAGTATTCAGCTTTTTAGGTCAATTCTTGGTCACTCTGGCACTAAGGTGAGTTAGAGCTTAGTGGAGAAAAATATTTCATCTTTAGTCTTTACAAAGTGATCAGAATCCTTGTCTGAAATCGTCTGAAATGTGTTCTTTTCCTGAGGCTAGGCTCAAAATGTTGGAGGAATGTTCATTTTTATCATAATGTACAGAACCATTTCACATGATCAGTATGGTTGTTGTTTGTATTACCCCGTGATAGGGCCAGGGGCCCTTTTAGAGGGGGGAAGGGAAGGTTCCCAAGGGAGGGTGCTCTTAAGAGGTCATTTCAGACCCTCTTAAATACCAGACCTTTTCTCTTGGCCCTGGGCAGAGAAGGGAGTGCAATTCGGCCCAGACATGTTGGGTGAAAAACGGAAAACGACCCGACCAAGCGAAGGTGACGGGGACGGGGACAGGATTTGAACCCCAAACCTCCCGCTTGGCTGGCCAGTAACATAGCCACTAGACCACCATGGCCCCCACATGATCAGTTAACTAAAGTCCAGATTTTTAGGAAAATGCCTATTTAGTTCCTTTACAGTTGGGATGGTTTTGTGACGAGATCTATCCATATCATTGATATCATAAGTGCAGGATGTGGAAATTGTAGGTTTTATAGTGCCTAAAATTGCCTATTTCGTGGTTTTGGGAACTATTTTGCCTATTTTTTGCAATGTATGGCTTTTTGCACCTTTTCATGCCTATTTGGCCTTTTTTGGGGATAGTTTTTGAACTGTTTGGAGCAAATTCTGGACTTTCTGGGCCTATTTCAGACCAATTCTTTCAGAGGCATGTTTTTTTGTTTTTTTTGCAGAGTATTTTTTGCGCTCCTGGAAGGACAAAAATCTTTCAGAAGTAATATTACTTTCACTAATGAAAATCTACTGTAGAAAAATACTTGGTAACATAATATGCAAATTGAAACGGGCTCTATAAAGTGGTAGCATCCAGAATAATACTTCTTGCACTGTGTGTCAAATTTTGCCGAAGTTTTGGGATTACTCACATTCACCCCAACAACCTAAGGATATGGCATATTTCAATGATCATACATTAAATTACTTTGCTCTTTCTAAAGGTGGGAGGATGCAGGACCTGTAGCCATTTCAAGAACAGCAGACATTGGATTTGCTTTCATCTGGCAAATCTTATTCTTCAAGCCAATGCCATCTTGGACTAGTGCTACAGGAGCACTCCTGATTACACTCTCTGTCATCCTCACAGGGCTCAGGACATGGGTATCTACACTGCCACCTGGAGCACCAGCACTCAAGAGGCTTGGCTGGCTTACAAACTGTTGACCAAGCCTAACAACGAGGGACGCAATTTTAAAATACATCATGAATGAAATGTATGAATATAATATATTGTCAAGTAATGCATGGGCTACTAGTTTCAAATATTTAATTAATTCTTCGTTTCATTAAATGATTGCATTCACACTTTTAAACCCCTTTAGGGCAGGAAATACAACTCTCACTTGGTCAATACGTATCTCATACACGTTGGGCCAGACTGCACTTGTTATTAATTTTTGACAAAAAGTAGCCAACAAGGCTTAATCTTGCCAGATGTTTTACCGAGTTCGATCCCCCCATCGTTAGTTAATGTATATTGACAAAACATTAGCCCATTATGTGGAGTACAGGTGACAGGCTGGATTTTATATATATACACACCCGCGAGAATAAAGATGGAGACAGCAGGCCCTCCCCTTCGGCAGGCTGCTCTGCCAATCTCAGCTGTTACGGTATCAAATATACTGCCATAAATACACAAACACATGCCTGAAGCAGCTAACTCGGTCCAAAAATAGTTCATTAATTTGAGTACGATAAAGAAAGGTCAAAAAAGGGCCTGCCATCTCCATCTTTATGCTCGCAGGGGGACATAACATGTACATTTCACTGCTACAATACGTCAACTGACCACTTTCAAGGAAACTATCATAAAATTAGCCTGGAATTGACAGAGGGATGCACGTAAAAGGCCAGAGTCAAGGTGTGTTTACGTGATTGTGGGAACCAGTGTTTTCGAGTGACTGCAAGACATTTCAGCATGAGAAATAAGTCAATGGAAAGATGGGGTGTCATAATTTTGGCATCTCAACTATTGCTCATGCTCACACCATGACAGATTCTTGCAAGCTTGTGAACACACCTTAAAGGTTGTTGGCATGAAGATTAGAACCCAGGATCAAAGGCACAGCCTCCATGCCTAACCAGTAGACAAGGCCACCTTCGACTAATTAGATTATAGAGGTCTTAAAAACCTTTCCATGAATTACTGAAGTTGCCAGTTTTTTGAAAATATGCTTTGCATACTGCATGCAGAAAGTAGGCACCACTTCATCGCTGACTACCCCTCATAGGGAAATGTCGTGATGATGATGATGATGATGATGATGATCTACCAATTCAAATTGATCTGGGAAAAGCAGCATTTTCAACAATTATTCAAGCATTAGAAATTATTATAATAATTTCACTGGGAAATATTTCATACTATATCCCCAGCACATGTCAATAACAGATGTCAATAACCCTTGCATCAATTAAAAGAAGAAAAATACAACAAAGGGGGTCTGCTCAAATTACAGTATTTTTTATATACGAAAATCTTACTTGCATGTTAGAAAAATTAAAGCCTTGGTATGATAAGTCAAGAAAGGTACATTATTATAATAATACTGTCATACTGTACTACATTACAATTCCAAGATAGGAAGGCAGTGTGTGAAAGATAAGTAGTGGGAAGGTGTGAAAACATCTAAGGACCAGTTGCATTATCAAGCAGTAGACTAATGTCATTAGAAGAGGATAATTATTATTCATTTCTTCTGGATTTACCATTGATTGTGCAAATCACTTCTGGGACTCTTTCATGTGCATATTACAGTAGCAAGAAATGCTTAATTTCACTGTTCAGCTGTAATGTTATGAAGAAATTATTTTCAACATGCATTACACATGGATCGCATATACACTGTATAACACTACACACTATACAGTGGGCAATGCCATTACATGACAATATATTTTTGTGCCTGCCATTGAATCAAGTTAGAAGACTTCATTTTACTTCAACAAATACTTGTCTATGTCTGGTCCAAAATCCTCCAGAAATTCAGCAATGGAGGATATCATGGTAGAATCCGCAGTTATCTTCAAGAAATGCATGAACTGGTCCACCATTTCCTCAAAGGTCTCTGGATTAAACGTCTGGAATGCTGATGCTGGAATTTTCTCTCTTGGAATGAGGTTAGACGCTAGCATAGGCAATCCCCAGAGTAGGCCAAATAGGCGCCGGTTGTTGAATTCTGATGATAACTCCTTGACACTGAATCCTGGGCTGGGGATGCCAGCAGATTCCAAGTGTTGGCTCAAGCATGCATGGTAATGACATAAGAGCATCTCTGTATGGTCATGAAGAAATTGAAGACTGGTGCTGGTGTAAAGGAAGTAGAGGATATCACTAATGAGATGTCCCCACTGCATAGCTTGGAAATCAATGAGCATTGCTTTCTTAGGATTGATGCGGTCCTGGTCATCTGGAGAATACTGAAACATCACGTTGTTTTTTCCTGCATCTCCATGGCACACTACACCGAACGGCTCCTGAAGGTGGTAATTGTTTGGAATGTAACACAGGCAAATGGTACAAATGATGAGTTATTCTAGAATGTTATGGAAAACAGCCCACTTCATTGAAATTACACATTTTAAAATAGTTTTATAGATTTGTAAATTGCCAATTGCAATATCTGCCACAAAAAATTTCTGGAACCAAGTGTGCACAATGCTGCTTCTCAAGAGTGTTGTCACTCTTTTTTTATTGCAGCCTACTTAGGGTGGGAACCAAGATAAAGCAACCAACTTTGGCTTTCTACTCTCACAAGCAAATTTTATTTCTCCAGTATATACAATGGAGAATTTGAATTTTGTCATTATGCCACAGTCCACTATAATGTGATCAAGTTAACCATGCTTGTACAATATAATCAAGAACCAAGTGAGGTTTTGCATTGCTAGTGGCAATAAATAATTTTATTCAGAGCAATATCAATGAAATCATACATGTTGATGCAGATCCATTGCCAAAAATAATTTCCCAAAAATTAAGTGATATACACTACTGCAGAAGTAATGAGGTAAATTATTTGCAAGAACAAAATGTAACTATGGCCACAATCAACCACACCCATTCATAGCATATCCTACCTTTGCTCTGATCATTTCTGCATAAATCTCTAGCTGATGAAGCTCTATTCTCCTCAAGATGTGCAGTGCATTGGGATGTCTTCCACCCTTCTCCAAAAGCTCACCAATGACCCGGACGCAAGTGATATTGTAGTAAGAAAAGCCAGACTTTCCATCAAAACCCATTCTGGTGTTCACCAAGATAGGAAACTCCTTTGTAGCCATCAAGTCTGGAATTTCCCACTGTCTCTTCAGACCAAAGGAAGCAGCATGCATTGCTGCCATTACATCCAGGACTGCTTGAACATGGCTCAAATTCAAAGTTGATGGTGAAATTTGGTAACCCTTCTCAGTCACCAAGTTCTCCAGTGCTATAGCCTGCTCACTGGCAAAGTAGCAGACAGGTGCAAAGTCCATTTTTATGCCAGTTTTGGCCAGCAAAGGGACTATTTGGTTGAAAAAGGCAGCTTCCTTCTTGTATATGAGGCAGATTTTGAATAGCTCTGAATATGAACCAGTCATGGTTTTCTTCACAAACATAAGCAAAGAGGTTGTGCAATTACTTCTTTGCAAAGTAATATCCCAATGCTCCACTCTGGAGGTGAAGTTCATCCCTTGCCAGGAGGGGGTGGTCACATTCACGGACTTCACTTGTAAGGCTGGGTCCTGAAAGTTGTCAATTTGTTAATACAACAACAACAACAACAAAAACAACAGCAACAGTATGATGATGATGATAATTCAAATAAAACATTATTTTTCTAAGTGACATATTTATGACAAGAGTTGCATGCAGCATGCTCTTATGACACATGGTGGAGAGAGAACCTAGCAAATAATGGACTGACTGCAATGACACTAACATGACTGGTCTTCCTTGCCAGCCTCGCCCAAGCATCACCTGACTAAAACACAGGTTGAAGATTATTACTTGTCCACCGCACACTGGGTACTAGGATACCAAAATTCTGGTATACTCATATACTTCGTACTTCATACTTTGTATTCTGTATACTCGTAAGTTTCATGCTACTGGCATTTCCATTCATTCTTGAGCTGATCCTTGCTTCATTTCCCATGTCCCTCTATTTCTATTTATCTAGAATTTCTCCAACAATGTCCTCCTTAAATGATAAGCATACCATTCACCAAATGCTCCATTGCAAGGTAATAAAACAAGGTAAACACTGCACTATAGGCAAGGATTCTGACACTGTAATAAAAACTGAAATGGTTATGAGGTGGGTGTGAAGCACCACAGATATCCAAATTCAAGTTGGATTTTCTTGTAAGATGGCATCCTTTTTCTAATTTTGTGAATGAATGAATGAAACCTATTGTAAAAGGATTCAGGACCTTGTTTAACCTGTGAGTAAATCATGGTAAAAGAGCATGTAAGGGTGTTTATAGTTATTGCTAATATTGCCCAAAGTAGTTATTTTTGCACAGCTTATTGCGCCTCAATGCAGGTGCTCTATTATGAAAAAACTGCTATATTTGACCACCTGGAAATAATTGGGCACCTGGGTCGCAACAATAAGCTCCAAATAAATTAAAGCTCCAAGCAAAATTTCCTATAACTAAAGTGACCCACATACTTGGAACACCTTGTATAATTATTCCTTCATAATACAATCGGCAATATCAAACCTGAAAATGCCTCTTTAGAGAATCCTCTAGCACCATCTTTGGTAATGGATCTTCTTCACATTGGGTATAGGCAAGGACTTCATCTTTAAAATCCTCTATGAAATCAGACAAAATGGTAGCAATGCTTCTGTCCTGTCTTGCAGCTGATTTCAGTTCCACCAGAAAGTACTCCTGTACAGCTTCTGAGTCAGTTGGATTAAAATTCAGGTCTGAAACATCTGCAGAATTCTCAGCAGGGATCAAATTCCCAACAAGCATTGGAAGGCCACATACAAGCCCAAATAGTCTTCTTCGGAAGAAGTCACCTTGAAATTCTTCCAGAGTTAATCCTATTTGACCATTTTTTGCTAGGCACTTATTAAGGCTGCCAAAATAGTGATGCAGCACAACGTGAAGGTGCTCCTTACGGAACTGAAGGCTAGTACTTGTGTAAAGAAAGTAAAGCAGATCTGTGGTTAGCGAGGCCCAGCGGGTTGCTTGAAAGTCCACCAATGTTGCCATCACAGGTAACTTGCACCCATCTCCAGATTCTGAGTAGAGAAACATTGTATTGTTGCTCCAGCAATCTCCGTGACATATGACGTTAAATGGTTCCTGTAAAAGTGAAATCTTGTATAAGGACAGTGGCTTTGTTCCATATCAGATATATCTCACATCTGATAAGGTATATAATTTCCTTAACCCCAGGTCTGATTTTCATATGGCCTCTTTCAGAAAAAAACACCACATATGATGGGATCAACAATGAAAAAAAAAATCACTTTGTTTTATGTGCAATCGTCTTGGAAGGACTTTCATATCGGCTGATCGGATTTGTGAGGGGTAGGGGTATCATGTACCAATGTAACCCATGACCTAACTTTTCTTCCCGGCAGATACAAATCTATTTTCAGCAGAACAGGCCTCTTTTAGCAGATACATGATACAAGCCTAGAAGAGTAGGTAAAAGTGCTGCGTCAGCCAAAATGAAAGTCTAGCCATAGTCTCTAATCCAAAACTCAGTTCATTACTACACATCTCCATAATGCATACTGTATAATTATAATTCTCTGTATTGTGAAACAGCTCTGCTAAGTACAAGGATTGATACAAACCTCAGGAGTGACCATTTCTGCATAAACATCCAATATTTTAGGTTGTATTCTTCTCAGTATTTCCAATGCCTTTGGATATCCACCAGTCTCCTCTAAGAACTTGTCAATAACTTCGAACAGGGTCTGTTGGAAAAAACCAAGTCCTGGCTCGTCTTTGGTACCCATGGTGTCTTTCAGCACTGGATATCTGTTGAGCATGACTTTGCTAGGATTGTCCCACTGCTTCTTGACAACAAATGAAGCTGCATGCAATTTGGATAAAGCTTCCATCACCTGTTTGACGTGGGTCAGACCTTGACCTGACCCAGAACGAGGGTACATCTGATAGCCCTTCGAGACCACTAAATTCTCCAGAACCACAATTTCAGGCGAAGCATGGTAGCAAACAGGAAGAAAGTCCAGATCCAAGTCACCTTCATATTTGGCACATGATGCCCTTAGAAGTGGGAGGAAGACATTGAAGAATGCAGCCTCCTTTTCATACAGGAGACTCTTTTTGATCAACTCAGCATAATCTCCAGAAAGGAATCCCTTCTTGACAAAGACAGGTAAGGTCTCTTTCTTTCTCCCAGAGGTTGGTCCACTTTCAAAAGTGACCTGCATATATTCCACCTTGCTCATGAAATTCCCTCCTTTCTTTGGTGAAATGGTGGCCATCACTTGTTCTACTTTGAGAGATTCATCTTCAAAGTACTTTCGAAAGGAATCCTCAAGATCCGTTTGGCTAAGATCAGCTATTTCCACTGGATTTGCCATGACTGTCCTGAAAAGGATAAAAGTTCACTTGTAAATTATAGTACTGTAAAGGGGTGAATCCACAGTGCAACTGCTACACTGGTACTTTCAAACATGCGATAATGTTACGCCCCTTTCTGACGTGGCCCTGATAAGATATACCTACATGATGAGCCCTCTTTAGAAAATCACCTGTACTACGTATATTGTGTTGTTCATTGCATAACAGATATGTGGCCTTGTTGTATTCATCAAGTTGGCCTTGCCTATTTCATCACGTAGAACACACTCAGAGCACAGGAGTGATAAGAAAGAACAGTCCTCTGCACAGCCTTGAAGCTGATAACCTAAAAAAATATGCTCCAGTTACACATTATCCCACTATCTTTGGCTCAGTTACTGTATTAGGGCCACAACAACGGTCAGCTGTAGTCACAGTACATATCACCTTCACACTGCTCAGAATAATTTTGTCATAAAGTAAGTGTAATCCTACTTCACTTTCGCAAGATGTGTGTCAAACTTATGAATTACTTCTATCAGTATCATTCAAACTACCCTTTACACTTTGGAGTCAACATTGTCTAAGTTTCCAAACAATATCTAGTGACACTATTGCTCTTCAAAGTAAATGTCCATGATAAATAATACATTACAAACATCATTAAAAAATCAAAATTAATGAAAATTTGTGTCAACCTTGTGCATCTCATGAAGCCAAAATGACTGGAAGGAATCAGGCATATGACAGTGAATTTCACTTTTGTTTGCATTATATTGAATTGAAAGTGCCTGTTATGGGTGTCATCTTGTGCCTTCCTTTTCATCTATGACTGTATACTAGTGTCTCTTTCACAAAAAAGCCACAATTTGTAGCTGTTCCAAGTAAAATTGCAACTTGGGTCCATGTGATAAACATGTCAAAAGATTCCCCAAATTAAGGTCTTCCATTAACACACCAGGTCCTACCATAGGGAAATAGCTCACTAAGTTGTTGTTGTTGTTGTTGTTGTTGTTGTTTTGACAAGAACAGGTTACAAACAACAATCAAGTTCATTTCTTAATCTAGTGGGCCAATGCAATGCAGGTTTTGTAATCCCTGTCCCAATTGACCATCACCCTGACCTCATAATGTGCTGTTTTTATGCTTTTCATGCCTTGTCAAACTGAAAATGAAAAAAAGAGGCCACAACTATAGTCTTATTTGATCAGAAGTTTACTGGATATCAAGATCAATTTTTGCAAAATTTTAGTACCAGGGTAGCATTTAAAATTTAATTTAAAAATTGTCTTCAAGATTTAAGCATGATTATCGATTGCCGCCTGAAACAGAATTATGACCACTGTATGTATCGTGGAGTCACCTCAAGGTGTGTACAGGGTGATCAAAATGTTAAAGTGGTGAACAGTGTAATAGACAATGTGAGTTGACGAGGAAAACATAGTGTGGAGGTAACATTTACTGGTCACCAATGAAAATTCAATGAAAATTATGGCATATGATAATGAAGATTTCTTTTAAAATTCCATGATTATGAATATGCAATGAAGTTCATATCAAGAATGTGGTATTCTGAGATGCCCCACCATCAATCATTTTTAAAACCTACAAGCATATACCGTACACAGCCTTTTCAGTGCACAACAAGTAGCTGTTGGGTGCTGCTGCGCAAAGTGCCGCTGCCAGCCGCTGCTTTCA
Source organism: Catajapyx aquilonaris (assembly GCA_000934665.2). Lineage (NCBI taxonomy): Eukaryota > Metazoa > Arthropoda > Diplura > Dicellurata > Japygidae > Catajapyx > Catajapyx aquilonaris. The sequence goes on from JYFJ02004448.1 coordinate 23,989, forward strand.
GAGTTTCAGACCTTGCTTCTACAAGTCATTTCCCTACAACTTTCCACAATTTGATCTCCGAAAAACACTCCGTGTAAGTGGCCCTTAAAAATTGTCAATTAATCTAGCAAAATAATGTCATTGCTCAATATGCAGTATCAACTTATAGCTACATAAAAAAGATGGAATATCACTGTATATTTAAAAACAATGTTTTGACACCCCAAGACCTACAGACAAGTCACTCTACACAAATTGGCACATAATAAGTGAAAGACATTACTAGTCCAATTTCAGTGGGTTTGAAATGCTGACACCACTTAGTAGTATTTTTAGTGCCTTTACTGCCTGAATAAGTCCATTTAGTCCTACACTGGCATGCTGCAGAGTGCAGAGTACTATAATACGCATTAGCACAGCATCATGCACAGCATGGACCTCCATTACTGTTGGCAACCCTGGCTTCAAAATGGCGGCCTCCGGTAGAACATAACCTTGACACACTGACCGTGAGTTTAGCAGCCAGTGAGATTCATGGCAAAGCTGCGAATTGGGTGGGTGGGTGGGTGGGTGGGTACGGATGGGCCTTACACCCTCCATAGATCGTTGTGAACGGGGCAGAAAGGGACTGTTGCTTCGTACAAAAATTGTCAGTAGCAAGGTTCTTATTGGAATAACCTTGCACCTCACCTTGCACCTTCTTGTTGAAAATAATGTATTGTGTCAGTAGTAGACGCTGACCATTTCGAAACTGATTAGCTCTTTTTTTTTAACGAAGTGTTGTAATGTCTGTTACATCTCGTATGGCACATTTGTAACTAACTGTAAGTGATCATTGGGGATGTGGTAGTAATGTGATGGATCTGTAGGGAATACGAACTCCCCCAGACCGAATAGTACTGTACCACATATGCCAGGTTGGTAGAGGCCAAGGTTATCTGGGATAGGGGAGGGTAAGAGGGAAATGGAGAGTTTTGTAACATGGGAGGAAATTGGAGAACTCCTACAAAACTAGGGAGAACACAGTGAACCTCTCTAACCACTGATCCAGGGTATTCACAGAGGATTAATACGAGCATGTAGCTTGTTCTGGAATCAGTCACATAACATTTACGCACATGAATTTTGTAAAGACTCGTCAAAATCCTCTACTGGGAAAGTTGGGTCTGTGATTCCCAAAATTTTCATGCTGTGTGAAAAATAAGTAAAATTAAACCATAATAAATCCTAACCTTTTATACTTATTGAAGACAACAACATTAGGCTAATATTATTGTTTACAGAGCAAGTACCTGACAAAATTGATCTCAGAAACCTTTTTGCATGCTCATAATAATTATTATAATAATAATTGTGGGTAATGCTTTCACCCCCAAGCGGGGGTATATCGCATGAACCTTTATTTATTTATTTCTTCAATTTTCTCAACTTCGGTGCAAGGAATCAAGGATATTGGGTAAGGATAGGGATTTTCGGGGAGGGGACACGAGTGCAAGTGCAATGTCGTTAAACGGGTCATGTGCAGTCCCCCAGGAGGTTAGGTTGCCAGACACCTCCTTGGTGCAGGTCAGCGACCCTCCTGACGCAGGTGAAAGGAAAGTTCCCCAGGCGGGGATCGAACCTGGGGCCTTTCACACAGCAAGCCGAGACGTTACCATCTCTGCCACCACACCTCCCCCCTCTTTTTGCATGCTCATCTGTTACCAACAGATTTTGTATTGTGTTGTACTCAAATTATTATTAATCCTTGCAATACTATACATATCACTAAGATAGCTTATGTATTTTCAGAGGTTGTGAGATTGTAGACAACTCACAGATCCAGGAACATGCAGGGGCCAATTTATTCAAGGCTGAATGCCAGACTACTTGTTAGTTGAAAACTGAGAGAATTTCCACTCACCACTATGGATATGTGGCAGAAGTCAGTGTGCGAAGGGGAAGTGGAGGCACCCACTCCTGCCGCCATTCCACCAGCAAAACCGAAGAATGGCAGGAGCCACTACTTGGGCCTGACCTGTGCTGTCCTCTCAAGCCTCCTCTTCTCTATCTCTTCAGCCATGGTCAAGCATCTACGTCACATCAGCCCATTCCAGTTGACAGCGTTCCGCTTCATAGGTGTCCTGCTCCCTTCTCTTCCCATCCTGATTTGTAAGGCCACAAAGCCCACTTCTCAGTACCTCTTTCCAGAAGGTGCAAGAGTTCTGCTGATTGCCCGAGCTGTTGCAGGATCCATCAGCATGATGCTAAAGTACTATGCCTTCCAGCATATGCCATTAGGGGATGCTTCAGTCATCATGTTCAGTGTACCTGTATTTGTGGCCATCCTTGCCAGGATATTCCTCAAGGAGATGTTTGGCATTGTCAATGTTGCCTGCATATTCCTCACCACTGCAGGATTGATGTTCATTGCCAGGCCAGACACATTATTCACAGCAGAGGTATGGATAGGAATAAGCTCTCAAACTGTAGCCTAATACAAAATGCAGATGCTTATTTTTAATTCAGTGGCTGTTGAATAGGGCAGTGGACTTAACATTTTAGATTCCTAGCACTTTCCAGAAGTAATGAAGTCCAAGTAAAGTAGTGGGTAATTCCACCGTAACTGATGCAACACCTGGAAAGGGATTCATGATTAAACTTATTGCCATATTTTTAGAATTTTGCAACAGTAACTTGAATGGACTCTGTAAAATTAACTGACGCAACATGAAAAAGACAAGCTCTTTGNCAAGCTCTTTGGGGGGGGGGGGGGGTACTGTGGTGATGTGAAACCCTGTGTGAGCTGAATATATTTAGAAGTACTACTGTATTACAATTGAAGACCTCAGGAGAAAAGTGATCAAGGTCCACCTGAGGTGAAACTGAGATAATCACATTTTAAATTTCGAAGGCCCGTAAGGTTTCATTGTAAATCCCACTTTCAGGGCCTTCCATAGTGACCTATGATCATTATTCCACAACCACAACCAAACCATCATATTCTACACTAGGGAGAGTATCTTCGGAGATATGTAACTCATTTTTGACAAAAAAGTGGACCTTCATCTTTCTTCCCCCGAGGTCTTCAATTGATGTGATCTACACTCGAGGAGCAATTTTGTGATTATTTTAGACCACGCATATTAATGTTCATGTTTTAAGGAGAAATTTGTATTAACGTAACTGATGCAACAAACAGTCAAAAGTCGCGTCAGTTACGACTATTATATCTTGACTTTTCCATGGTTCTGCTGCTATCTGGTAGCAGAACATTGCTACACCTACTTCATCTGACATAACGACATAACGATCTGCTTTCAATAAGTCATCTACCACCCCACAATACGCGACTTCATTTTTGGATCATGTCTCTGTTCCCGTGGAATTACCCTAGTAAGAACAGTTGAGGAAGTGCAATGCTGGATGCTTCTGATGACAATTTATGAATGTGCTTTTTGTTTTGATATCTTGTTTGTATTAGCTTGATTCTTAGGGAATCCTCCTTCAAAACGTCCGTATTAAGATAATTATTTTCATATTCGGATCCAGTTCCAAGAAGAAATTGAAGATCAATATTAAATGGTAGATGATTACATTACAAGATCCATTACCAAATAAAGAATTCTACTAGTAAAGTAGGGAATCGTATGATTCTTCCTTTGCTGAATACATGAAGATTCTTAGTGAAAAAGCTGTTTGGCAGCATCAATTTAAAATATGACAAGAGGCATAGTGGGAGCTGAGATGCAGACATGCAAACAAGAGCATTGCCCTCTTAGGAGACAACACCATTTACACATCAATAATAAGAAACTGTAGCTTTTCATGCTGATTCTCCCAATATGAACAAAAGCTTTCATCTAGGCTCTAGGGTCTAGGGAGTGTCAAATATCAACTGCATGTATTGCACGAGTCATTTCAGTTAATATTTCTGCTCCTTTGAATAGCTCCCTCTGACCATTTTCATATAAAAATGTGCAGGTTGCAATATTTCAATCCTTATTTATCTCACATCCCACACACCCACCCACCCACACACACTACCTCTTTTGTCATTCTATATTTTATCTTGTCTAATTGACTCGTATGTAGGCCTACTATATCACTCAAAAAAATGGAGACAATTCAGCATTAGGTTTCAATTCAAAATCGTCTTCATCTTTTTGAGCGATATAGTATCTTTTCACCAAAAATTTTGATCTGTCCAGCAAATCTGGCATCCAACCTATATTCATTCTCCATTTTTGTCGAATCTCTTCATGATAGACGACTTCCTGAAGTGTGCACATACTGACATATCAAAAATTTATTTGTGGTTTAGATGTTTTTAAATGCAAGAAGCCAAGTTTTAATAAAATATCTTACATTTATTTGGACCAATCCCCTAGTCAAGTGGAAGGACTGCTGATTGGGGTGGCATCATTGCTGCCATCCTAGGCACACTCCTAGCTGCTGTCATCTACATCTTGCTCAGGAAACTTAAAGGAGTCGATCCTGAAGTGATCCTTCTCCACCTGGCTAGTGTCGCTCTTGTAATCACCAACACAACAGCAGTGGTGGAAGGCCATCTCTGCATGCCTGCTTGTGGTTGGGAGCGACTGATGGTTGCAGCCATAGGTGTGCTAAGCTTTGGGGGCCAATACTCACTTACCCTCGCCCTGAAGCTGGAGGAGGCAGGACCTGTGTCCATTGCACGGACATCAGACATTGCCTTTGCCTTCGCTTGGCAGTGGCTCATATTTGGGGAGTTGCCCACTGTGTGGAGTCTTGTAGGAGCCACACTGGTTATCTCTTCTGTTCTGGCTGTTGGCCTCAGAAAGTGGGTCATGGGGCTTTCCCCACATTCTCATATTAGGCGCAAGTTGAACTGGCTTACAAAGTGACCTGTAATGTAACAATTCAGTTGTAAAAACACTTTGTGACAACATTATGAATACTTTAACTTGACATTTGATGCAGACTGCCCTAAAATATACTCTAATTCACAGTATAAACTCAATTAAGTGCATCATGATAGAAACATGCAGCTTATCATGAATACTATGGATCCTAATTGACCTGTCAGTCAAGTACTGTCAGTAAGAGGCGCTCAGAGGAAAAACGGCATATCCCAACCGGAGTTGATTTTGAGATAAGCGGCTTTTTGTGTTGCAAGAGAATACGGTTTTCCATTGCGGACCAATTTTACAAGTGGAATATGTGAGCTTTGGCCTATTCCCAATTCATTTGGAACTTCAGCACATGAAAGGTAGATGGCAAGAGAGTACAAATGCACTACAATGTACAATCTCAAAATCGGAGGTCAGTTGGGATATGCCGTTTTTCCTCTAAGCACCTCATTTTAAAGTTGTGCTGCAACACAATTATTTTTATAGACTTGAGATAAATGTTTAAATTAATGTTGGTTTATGTTATGGTCCTCAACGATTGGTTTTTTTCAATCGTTGGATGAACAGTTAATGTATGTGTTTGTACATATTGAGAGGTAAATATTGTCATGTTAATCACAATTCCAACTATCTTCTGATTGGTTTCAATGATTCTGTATGACCAATCATTGTATGGTTGCTAAATGTTGATACTATAAACAAATACCTATACATTGTTGCACCCAAGTGCAGGAAAAAACATAATGGTTGCCTTTATCGTTCATGAAACAACTACAGTTGCCAGTTAGGTGAGTAGAATCCTGCTAGGCAAGTTTCATTGTTCAATCTCCTTTAAGCAATCCCTCCGTATAGATTAAAATGAAGTTTATTCATTAGTGGAATATCTGTGATATATAGAATCAGTAGGAATAAGTGCACATAGCATTATTTGTGGAATGTTAATTGGTGTGAGTCACCTCAAATCCTGTGGTGTAACATCCATGTCAAACTTAATTCAAATGTGCTGATATATAGTTTCAGAAAAGTATATGTCCAAGTCTGAAGTGTACTACTAATGTATAATTGGACAACAGAAACAGGGTATAAAGTGAAAATATGAGAATAAACTACTATTTAATTAAAATTAATCTCCTAAAAATGTTGATAACCCTCATCCTGCAGTTTCTCATCTCAACAAAGGAGTCAGACACGAGTTGATGTTCAGGCTATGAGCTTGATACAAGAAGTGAATTACTGCACCTACAACTTACGCTTACCATGCACAAAATTATGGCACTTGGTTGCCATACAACCAATGATGGGGAGCAAAATTCAACCGAGTCTTCCTACACATCCGTCCACAGTTGCACTGAGCCAACAGAAACAGAGGGATACCTTGCCCCTGATTATGAACTGCAATCTGTATCAACAGTGTCTACCTTGGAATCCTCAATCAGCACACCACCTTTAAAGCATGGGAAGAACAGAAGGCTCGGACTTGCATGTGCCCTTGTATCAGCCTTCCTCTTCTCCATAACATCATTACTTGTCAAGATGTTGGGGCATATCTGCCCATTCCAGCTTACAACCATGCGCTTTGTGGGAATTGTTCTACCCATCCTCCCAATTCTGAGCTGCACCATCAAGAGTAAGGGCCTTAAAAAGTACCTATTTCCTCAAAAAATGCTGCCATTCCTGTTTATCCGTGCCTTAATAGGTAGCATTGCCATGATGCTCAGATATTATGCCATCCAAAAGCTACCACTGTCAGATGTATCTGTTATACTGTTCAGTGCACCAATATTTGTGGCCCTTTTTGCCAGGATTTTTTTGAATGAGATGTGTGGAGTGATCCTGACAGCCAGTGTTGCTCTCACCACAGCGGGACTGGTTATAATTGTGAGGTCCACACTTCTGAATGCCTCAGATGCAGATCCCTTGGACTGGACTGGACTTGTGGCTGCATTCCTAAGCACCCTGTTGGGTTCTGGGTTATTTGCAGTGCTGAGAAAGCTCCAAAATGTACCAGTGGTGGTGGTCTTCTTCCACTTTGGTGTCATTGCACTAATTGTCACTGGTTCAACAACTCTTGTGGTACAAGACTGCCTTTGCATGCCCATGTGCTGGGATGACCGTTTGCTAGTTCTGAGCATAAGTCTGTCTGGATTTGGAGGACAAGCCCTCCTTATAATGTCTTTGAAATTGAAAAAATCTGGCCCAGTATCTATACTGCTCACTACAGATGTCATTTTTGCTTTCATGTGGCAGCACTTATTCTTTAAAGACAACACCCCCATTACCACATCTTCTATTGTGGGAGCTGTTCTAGTCATACTCTCAGGGGTGTTGATTGGTTTGCAGAAATGGGTGCTTGCACTGCCTGTAGAATCACTTACACGTAAAAGATTCAGCTGGCTCCTTGAGTAACCATATATATGTGTGTAAAGGACCTGTAAATCACCAGGTATCACCTTCACATCTCTATGTCACATTCTAAAAATTATGCTTTTGGGAATCCAATAAATGTACATCAGTGATTTCCTTGTCACTTTCTTCTTGAATCTCTTTGCAATTGCATTGTCAAACCAGGCAAGTGACAACATTAAAATTTTTAACGTGCAGATTTATGTGGTTAACAGCTAAAGTTTCATCAAATGAAAAAAGCTCAATTTAAAATGAATCGGTCATTTTGAAAAGGTGTCATATCCTCTGGAGATGCGCTGGAGATGACCCCTTTTCCAAATGACCGATTCAAATATTTTCTTATGGTGGGGAACACTATAAAACAAATGAGGCTGGAACGTGTATATTATTAATTGCTGGTTAGTTTTCTCAGCAATTAATAAAAAGTGCAATTCGACAGAATTTGTTTCATGGAGTCCAGTGATCCCTGCCGTAAGCATGGTTAACGTGTTCCTCCTTCATAAATGCATTTGAACAGGATTTGACCCGCTCAGGTTGGTTGCTATAAAATGACAATGTAAACAAACCAGCTAAATATTGTTGTCCATGCAGTCTGTGACAGAAGAGGCTGGTTAACTGATAGTTTCCACTAAGCCATTAAACCACATTAAACCTGGACTGTTTCTCTGACAGTACATGACAGTGAGTAATGCATGGTTTTAATCAATTAATGTAAATTGCAATGTTATTCATGATATTTTGTTGCTTACTAGAACCCAAAATATCCTGATTCATTTTGTCAAAACAAGTTCCCGACAACACACTGGAATGAATGCACTTGTTGCAAGCA
>JYFJ02004449.1:0-32055 GCA_000934665.2 Catajapyx aquilonaris
TTTCTTTGCACCATTGATAAGAGGACACAAAACTGCGTAACATATGTTTTTTTCATAAAATTCTCATTGAGTGACTCTAGCTTCATTTCCACCTTAAACCATCCGTTTTAAAATAATTGAATTTTTTTTTTGTTGCCACCTCTGTAGAGTAATTGACAGCATTACGTGCAGATTCGATTGGCTTTACATGCAACATGTTGCACTTCAATATATTCTATTACATGCAGACCATGGCATGGATTACGTAATACGGACTTTATGTGATATCCTGACAATAGGCTCTTCCAAGGACATGAGCATGACCAATGGACAAATATGTCATGTCATGTAATGTGTCGATTTATGTTCCTGCAGGCTAGTTGTAATATTTTTTTGCGAATGTGTATTTCCTGCTTGTATTCCGTAGCTTGTAATGCTGGCTGTGGACAATGGCACATCTGGAACCTTCCACTTTTCCTGTTTCCATGGGGATGCTCTCGCACAACAATACGAGCAAACATTGTCATTTTTTGTTGACACTGTTTACTCCAATTGTTGCGTGAGGGCATCCCATGGAAACAGGAAAAAAAGGGAAGGTTGTGTTTGGCAGATGTCCGTTGACTAGGAGTTGGTGAACAAAACGATGACGTCAGATCGTTCTTTCCTTTAACGGACTTTAGCTTTGGAGATCATGTTGCTTGATGATGAACTGTTATGGTTCTGTCGTAACAGAGGGACAATATATTTTCTTCTCAAATCGGAAAACTTATTACGATGGAGAGAGAGTTATTTTATAATCATCTGAGGATGGCATAAGGAGGAGAATACTCTATTTGTATTGCTTAATTTTTATATATTTTATGGTAATTATTTTTTAACTTTGAGAAAAAATGGTGCTGTTGAATAAGTTGAGCAAGATTGTTTTATGAAGAAATCCAAATAAAATATATTAGAGTTCTGAACATTGTGATTCACAATATATTTTGTAATGATCCGGTAACAGTCGTAACGCTGCGTATGGCACGAAATGCTCTCATGTAAATTATATCAGCTGGATATGAAATGTGAATTGTTTTAATTTAGTCAGAAATAATTATTATGTCTTATGTTATGTTGCTCTTCTTAGATGTTTACATTGCAATTAAAGCATGGATAGTAACTGAAACATTTTATTTACAACTGAAGGGTATTTTAATTTACAAGTGAAGTGTGCGTCTAGAGTACATGTGCCTTACTATACCATGACAGATTTAAGTATGCGAGTTGTGACAAATTTTGGCTTATCAATGACAAAGCCAGATAGCATTCTCATGGTAAATTGAGAAAAGGTAGCATAACATCAACAATTTGACTTCTGACTGTACGATGTAGTTCTATAATAAGTACTTGCAAAACAACAAATCCATAAAAAGCAACCATACTTCGTGGTCATTAATATTTGTACTGATTTGCCTGCCACGCAACAATTGTCTGACCATGAAAGTACAATTTGGATTGATCAGATGGTTAGCCGAGATAACCACTTTTCTTGAGCCACTCATCAACTGAAACCGTGTTTTGTTCCACCCACCAAATGTTCCGTGCAACCAGCTCCAGTGCTTGCTTTCTAGCCCTTGCTCCTGCTCCTGCTTCGGGATACTTCTTGAAAAAATCTTGTAACTATGGGCAAAGTTTATTTGGGTTACAATTGTGTAATATTCATATAGATTTATGCATGTTCTTACCTCTTGGAGATGCAGATTTGTGTTGAAATCACGTGACACAAATAGTACTGCCCTTCCCAAGTACCGATCGTTGAGGGTGAATCTGTCGACTAGGTATCGCCACTCCTCCCTAAAATCGTTGATCGTCATTACCTGTTGATTATCTGACTGACATTTTGTGACGTACCTCAAGAAATTCCAGACTATTGGATTTCCAACTGGATTGTCCGCAATGTATTTCAACACTGTCATGAAATCCTGAGACCTGACATTGTTTTCATCCTTTGCTAGGTGAATGTACCTGAAACAAAAACTCTTTAGTTGTGCTAAGGAGTGTGTGAAATGCCAGTAATTTCACACCTCTGAAGAAGCCATGGTTGAGTAGTCCACGCCAATCCATTTAGTAACTTCAGTTGCTCCTGTGCATTGCTCTCATTCTTGTACTTGTCCCACATTTTATCCCACTCCAATTCAGTACCAACTTGAGACATGCCATACCGATACACCACTGATCTAAGGTTTGGTGCAATGAAAGTGTTGTTGTGGATCCAATCAGAGAAAATGACTCCGACAGTCTTTAAGCAATCTTGATGATCAGTTTTGCAAGCCAACGAGATAACTGATGCTCGTAACATACTGCAAAAAATGTTACATTAGCTTAAAAGGTATTTCCTTTTCATCATTACGTACCGTTGCAAGTGACCACCTTCGTCCTGCCATCCCATATCGTTATAAATATCTCGTACCAACTCGGCCATGTATTTCTAAAAATCAGGCAGTATTTTAGCATTTTACCTTACAGCCCAGTAAATATTGAACTCACTCGGAGCCCTCCATAAATTGGCGAGTTCCACAGCAGAGCCGACATTGACTCAAACTTAGAGTATGCGCTTTGCCATGGAACGTAGTGTCGCTCTTTCATCAAGTACCTCACTAAATCAAGCGGAATGTCAAATGACAACAGCTGTGCATTTGCTAAAGCGAAAGAGTCGTCTATCAGGTTAGCTCTATCACTGGGACTCAACCTCTGCGGATAGGATAAAATCAGTTAGCTTTTGGCAAATTAAAACTGTGCGCAATACTTACTTCATGATTAGAAACCAAGAGTCGTCCAAGTTTCTTCCAATTCTCCAGATCATAATTAACTCTGTAGTAACCATACTGGTCAATGTTGAGCTTGATCCAATCAGTATCTGGCATGACGTCAATTGCCTCTGGAGTTGGAAATTCATGTTTTAATAACCACAGCAAACGCATGCAGTTTTTGTACAAGTGTTATTAAAGCTGCATTCATTTAATTTTTTTTAAAAGCAATACTGTTTTATTAAACTGTTGTTAAGTGTCTTAGACAGTTATTTGTGGTGCTAGTAGTGTCTGGGATTTTTCACATTGACAGTGAATTTTTTGGGGGGTATTTGCCATTCATTTTACTCATCTAGTGTGACATAAACCTTCATTAGTCCAGGATGTGTAAAGCCTGGAAAATTATGGGACACAACGACTGTATTTTGGACCATAATCCCGCCATAACTCTCGATACAGGTCAAGGCCTTGCAAAACAGTAACTCACTGTCTTTTTCATCCCGGTGCATCCACATCCTCTTCGGAGCATCACTCTTCCCTTCCTTTGAAGTTGTATATGACACCGGCACATCCCATTTGTACCTGTCAACACAAGAAAAGAACTGATTTTTTTTTTTCTCTCGTTCTCTTTTTATCCTGAGAATTACTCCTGAGACATATCCCAACACATTTCCATTCAGTAGGATTTCTGTTCCCACCTTTTTTGTGTGTACAGGTGGTGCATATAGGATTAGATTCATGCGATAGTCCAAGATGAAATAGATATTGCTGATCTTGTTATGGTGGTTTCAGTATCATTACAAGTGGGGGGAAATTGTGCATTGTGCGTGAAATTAATGAGCCAAATTATTTGAAACTAATTGAATTTTTTTAAATTACACCGTTAAAATTCACATATGCATTAAAATTTATAAAAGGAAATTTTCACCTATCACAAAGTTTAAAGTATTTGGTCATAGTCCCCCAAAGGGGTTGTTACGGCCCAGAAAGGGGTAAATTAAATTTGTTTAAAAATTAAAAAATTAAAAGTATTTGATCATACAAGGATATTGAGGACCTCCTCCTCAATATCCACTGGCAACCCCATATCTGTTTGGGAAACGTCGTGAAGATGATGGTGATGATGATGACAAAGTTTAAAGTTGACAAATGAATAAAATAATGTACTCCCATGTTTTCAGTGCTTAAAAAAAAGTACAGCAGTTATGCAGGCTACATAAAATACGTGATCAATATGTTTCATCATATTATATATCCGGCACTAACCCGAATGGCGACGTATGTTGGGTCGAGTGACCCTTGGGGTCAGCCAGGAACCGTCTCTGACTTAGTACAAATTTCCCCGGAGCCTTCTTTTGTACCGTGACCACAGGGTATCCCATCTGTCTGGTCCAGGTGTCCATCACACCGGTGATATTGACCGACTGGGACGTCCTGCTTTGAAGCTCGTCCCAAAGGTTCTGTGTCACAGCGTTTCTGTACTGATACTTCCTGAGAAACGCGGATATTCCCTGGCGGAATGTCTCGGATCCAAGGAAGTCCTCCAGCATACGAAGCACAGACGATCCCTATAAAAAAAAGATGAAGACAAAATATGGGGATTGTTTGGATGTGTGTCGTACCAAGTACCTTGTTGTAAGAGATGACATCGAATATCTCTGTGATTTCGTCCGGATTTGTGACTGTTTGCACTATCGGATGGGAACTCAGTTGGGCGTCTAGTTGCATCACGTAGTGCAGGTCTGATAGTATGAACTGGGATTCCTGCCAATTAATAGTATTTTTGTAGAGCATGCCCAAAATATACCGGCACGTTCCAGTTTCTGCCCGTTTGTTCGCTTACCATATCCCAATCCGTTTCGAACTGGGCAACTCCTTTGAACTCAATGTAGCTGGCGAAACCCTCATTCAGCCAAAGATCATCCCACCAAGCCATCGACACTGCAACATTTGTACAATGACACTAAAAGGTCGCACATAACATGTTAAAGACATATACCTAGATTTCCAAACCACATGTGGACCAACTCATGCGAGATGACTGTTGCTGCTCTCTGTCGATTTGACGACGAGCTTTCTCTATCGTCTATCAAGAGGTTTGTTTCTCTGAAAGTGATGAGTCCCCAGTGTTCCATGGCCCCGGACACGAAATCCGGTATGGCGATCATATCTGCGAAATTAAGACGAAATTTTTGGTGCGCACACTTTGTATAACATTGAGAGCCAGACACTGTTTATGATGCACATGGCTAATGAGGCCTGCTGGCAGCTGCATCACCATACAGTGTGGAGAGAAATTTAATGGCGCGTGTGGTTTATTTACAGCACCCGGCCTCAAACGACGTTGTAAGACCAACACAGCATCGATTTTTAGCCCGTTGCGACGTAACATGTGAATCTCACCTTGTTTCGGGAGAGGATAGTCAATCTGGAAGTATTCCTCGTAGTGATTCGTGATGTTGACTCCAGCCTCCAAAGCGTACAGTGTCCTCTGTTCCTGCTGGGGGGTCGAGTACACCCTGAACTCCTTTCCATTTCGGGTTATATCGGACCTGTGACTAAAGTCACACACGATGAAGCAGACCAGATAGGTCACCATGGGCACCGAGGTTTGGAACTTGACCTCGGTCAAGCCACGTTCTGGTCTGTCACTAGTTTCAATCTGAAACGAAAATCCGGTGTATACTTGCTGGTTAAATGTATCGATATCATTGGGTGAAGAATGAACCGTTGGAAATACATCATAAGATGAAGAATGAACGGTTGGAAATACATGCTTTTTCAGGCAGAATATTATACATGGCAAAGCTTTTAATTGGAGGTGTCATAAATTAATCTAAGCTGCCCAATGCACGTGTGTAGCCTTGCACCTAATGAATGTGACTGCAATGCCCTTGACACCTGACCATTAAGCCAGGCGAAAGTTATCTGTCGATTTGAAATCAATTAACCCCGTCCCTCCAGTGGTAATCAGCTAAAAAAAAAACTCCTCGAATTACTCCTCATTACTTCCCGTTGTCCGATCACACACAATCAGTCCCCCATGTTGGCAGCAAGATCAACACTGATCAGGACTGTGGTGGTAATGAAGTTACGCAGTGCAATTCTGTCATCATAAAAGTGCGAGGACTAGGAGCGAAAACATGTCAACAACGAGTAGCATGTACTTTGAATAATTTACGCGTGTCGTCTAAACTACAGGGTGTTTCATAACGTTCAATGTGGGCGAACTTTTAGAGTCGATACACATTATATGTAGAGGTGTCATTTGGTGTCGGTCGCTTTATGACTAATTATTGTAATTAGTACCTCGACTGGCATGTTGGAGAGGGCAATGTAACCCTCAGAAGGTCGGATCATTGTCACGGTGAATTTGGACTTGAAACCAGGCTCGTCGAAGCAAGGGAAAGCTCGTCTGGCATATGTCGGCTGGAACTTGCTGGTTGCAATTTTCCTAAGGAGAAAGAATATGAAAAAAAAAATTTGCGCGAGTTGTGGACCTGTTTTGATAGCAACAAAAACATGTTTTGCAATAAAGTAAAAGCAAAAGTGAAATTAGGGCAAGTTTTATCCTATAGGTTAACATTTTGCATCCCAGTGTAAAATTTTAGCTGAAAATATTTTTTTTGGCTGCATACATATATATAACCGTGTTTAAGTGGGACAATTGCATGCGCATATTTAACAGTGTATGGCATATGCCGCATAAGTTTGTGTAACTGAATGTTTCGGCCTTGAGGTACCTAGTGCGATATTAATTCCCATGTTTTTAATTAGCCTATCTGTACACGTAACCCTTGCATCATGATATGACACGTAAGATGGTGCAAATAATGGTATTTACCTTCGCTGTCCGGTGCTTTCATCACGATACACACTCCGGTAGAACCCAACGATGCCTCGATCCAAACTTCCATTGAATTCTAAGTGTATTGTATAATTACCAGGAACTGCAGGTCTATTCAACTCGATCACCCATAGCTCGTGCTTTGGATCCGAAAATGCTTTGTTGACCTCTGCTTGTCCAGTGACCACTGTGTTGGTGATGTTGAGATGACTAGAGGACGCATGAAGCCACAGATGATTCCTAGCAGCAGTGATCACAACCTGAATGTCAACCTTGCCCCAGAAAACGTCTAGATCCAGGTTGGGTTGCAGGTACAGGTCATAGTGCATCGGTACCACTTCAGGAGGCAGCCGGTACGACACTTGCCAAGGATGGACCGGACCTGGAGGAACAGTGGTAGGTTCCTCCAGTTTGGTCAAAGGCGACTCCTGAGGACTGTCTTCAGGAAATGAGGAACACTTGGGCAGAAGAATGGCCACGGTCAGGGCCACACAGATGATGCTGAGGGCCGCACACACCCCGAGCAGTATGCCCGTGGTTCGAGTCACAAACATCTTCTCCGCCATAGTACCTGGACTGGACTGAGTCTGAAAAATGCAGGATTGAAGGAGATATACAAGCGAGAGAATGTGCAACGCATGCGCTCGTGCTGTTTGATTAGATGTTGTTGTGAAGACGGACGGGTTTTCTTATTGAGTGACTGGCAGGTGTTATCAGGGGTGAAAGTGAGGCCCCATCGACAGGTACGCGGAATGTGGGGCTCCTTATTCATTCAACGCAATGAGTTGGTTAAGATCAAGAGTCTGTCGAAGCTTATTGTGTTATTCAACATAGTAAACAAAAGGTGTAATCGTGTTTGGGTTTTATCGAAGGACAATGGCATTAGAGCGGGTCGTTATTCCCTGAAGTATGAAGGTTGTGAAGTCATAATTCAGCATTGTTCAGCTGTTGTTGCAAAGGACATAAATATGACTGTAAAAAGTCAGTCGATAAAATAATAAAAATTATGGAAGTCTATATGAAATCAAGCAACAATTTGGAGATATTTTTGGCCTCCACTTATTTTTCATATGACATAAGCAGGACATAAGCGCATGTTTTTATGACATGAACTTCCGGGAAGGGATAGGCTTCAAGGTGTGGTCTTCCAGATGCACCAGCACACGACAATGAATATTAGTGACATCAGGCATGATCACTTGTGACAGTGCGTCACTGGAATCATCCTCAATTTGCAATCATTTGCGATTCGGCATACCCTTCTGGTGCACATTGCGAAGTAGATCTCAAAATACAATGGCAACGTGTATCATAACCTGTTGCCATGGAGTATGTATTATCACACGATAATGCAATGTGAAGAATGCGATTTGCTCTTACCTATCGTACTGACCTCCAACATGTGAGGAAAAAGTATTGACACATCATAATTATTATTCATATGATGTGTGTACCGAGGAACGTCCGGTACTGGCCAGTGATGAACCAGTTCACATACTCGTCGATAAATAGTCACTAAGTTATTACCCGTATGAACTATTGCAGTCAGGATCATCCGTTTCGCATGTTTCAGTCTACTTGGTGTTTCATAACTTCAAGTCAGTCCAAGGCAAAAAAGATCAGAATGTGCATTATAACCTGCATTACTTGTGAGAGAGTGTTCGTAATATTTTTCTGCTCATACATCGCAATTCTGGTCCTGCAATTGTTTAAAAAAAATACTGCCTGTCATCAATAACAGTTACTGATAAATAATGCCTCCTTGCACTTTATAAACAGCACTGGCTTTTTCCCCTCCATAGTTTTTACGTTTGGGATAAACCATTTCTTGTGACAATATTTAAGCAGGTCAAGGTCGTGCAAAACACTAAGACACCCGGTACATCACATCATTTTAGGAGCATCACTACTCTTCCATTCCTTTGATGTTTTATACGACACTGGCATGATCCATTTGTACCTGTCAACAGAAGAAAGAACGTTTTTTTTTTCTCTGGATTCCCGAGACATAATCCGACAAATTTCCATCATCCCAGCACTAACACTAAACTACTAAAGGCTTTGAAAGGCTTACTTGGTTGAACCGAGTGACCTTTTGTGTCAGCCAGAAAACATAGTGAGACGTGAAGTTCTCTGTAGAGTATACAGTACCTCTCACTCATTACAGTAATCTAGCTGGTCGGAAACACATGTTTCGAGTGAGGAACTTGAAAGCAACAGGATTGCAACCAACCTGTTGCTGCAGACATCAGTCGACAGCCATGCAAATGCGGAGAGCTTTATTTGGACTGGCATTTCAACCTGGAAGCCCTGGTCCTTTTATTGCATAAATGATGGCATATACTGTAAATCAGCCTACATATAGCTAATGACAGTGTTTGAGCTTTGTTTGATCTTTTGTGGTGTGGTTTTATATACGTAAGTTAGCCTATATACTTTGAAATTCTGTGAAGAAGGACTGTCTTTCTTATTGACTGGCTGGCAATATATTTTTATGGGAGAATTAAGGCATTAACTGGTGGCTCTGACTCTTTATTATTTATTCAGGTTGCGAGGCATCGAGTGCATCGGAACATATTTGATAAAAAAGGAAGCTGAGGAGACATGATGTAGCACAGTGGTTCCCAAACTTTTTTTTGTCACGTACCCCTTTTCAAATATGTCAAACCAATTTGTACCCTCACTCCTACCTGCTACCTGAAAATAGTAACTGTGAGCAATTATCAGTTAATGTGATGTGTGTGATTTCTTTCTTTCACACTTATTATTGGTGAGAAGTAGTGGCGTCAATATATTTAAGCCTGATGTCTTTCACAACACAGAGT
Source organism: Catajapyx aquilonaris (assembly GCA_000934665.2). NCBI lineage: Eukaryota > Metazoa > Arthropoda > Diplura > Dicellurata > Japygidae > Catajapyx > Catajapyx aquilonaris. The sequence continues at coordinate 9,438 of JYFJ02004449.1, forward strand.
CGATGACTGTACTTTGTTTTCGTGGACGTTACTAGAAAACAGCTTCACATAAATAAGTATAGTTAGTAAATAAAATTAAGTACTTCAGAGCACTGCACTAGTTGCCAGGATCAGATAGTCTTCCATTTATTCAGCCCAAAAGTTCAGAAGGGTATTTTCATATTTCAAACTTGAATTCGTAGAAATGATGAACCTTTATGATTCTGCACTGATATGTTCGGGAGGCGTAAATAAATCTGAAACTCCTGATGCAATTGATTGGCATGTCCATTTCGACATTTGTTAATTATATTCTATGGTAATTATTTTGAACTTGGAGAAAAAATGATGCTGTGGAATAAGTTATGCAAGTTATGCGAAGAAATCCAAATAAAATATATTAGAGTTCTGAACATCGTAATTCACAATATAATTTGTAATGATTCAAAAAGTTGCTAACATTTTACCCAAAACTGGAATTTTTTGATCAATCCTTCGAATTTGCTTTGCTCATTAAATATATTGAGTAAGACCATTTTGTGTGTTTTTCTCATAATTAAGTTCGTTAATTCTTGTTGAAAGAATAATGTGGTTCCCACAAATGTAGAGACTGGAAGCGATTGCACGATATCTTTCGCGTATACCCACAAAAATTGTTGTTCGCGTATACCCCCCAGGGGTACGCGTACCTCAGTTTGAAAACCACTATTGTAGCAGAACTGTAGTACGTATTCAACAATACTGAAACTGCAATGCGTGCGTTAGATGTTATGCGTAACTCCAGAAGCGATCACTTGTGACGGACCGTGACTCTCAGGTGGGTCACCGGAATGTCCCTGTCCCCCCATCCCCAGACAGGTGTCCCATCTCCGGATCGGAGAGCCTTCCTTTGGACAGCATCCTGAGGCACAGTCTTGAGGTCATAGGCCCATCCGATAGAGGAGAAGAAGTCGATCAGCAGAGAGCTCAGATTAGTCCGATACGGTCCCAGCTCAGAAGCCCGATAGTCCCATGGAAACGTGTGGTGATAATTGTGCCAGCCTTCGCCGTGAGTCATCAAAGTCACTAATAGGTTCTGCACAGCACTGGCGTTCCTGAAACCAGGAGGAACAATGAAATCATAATTAAATACAAGGCAATCAGTGCGTGGATTAATAACTACTTTCTTTTTTTTTTAACGCTTCGACACCTCTGCAGTGCTCTCCTTTAATATTGTAATTGACGTGTTTGGAGAAAATGATTTGTGCCAATTCAACAGCATCATTTTTTTACCGTATCCCTTTTCCTTTCTAGCGAGCTATAGCCTCTGCAAAAAAGGGCTATAAGAAACTTTCATTAGTGAATGTTGGAGGCACGTTATCCGTTTTAAGCCGTCGGATGTGACCTGCTAAAAATACATTCATGATATTAGTTGCAATAAGTGACATAGCCTCTCACCCAAAACTCAAGCCTGTTTTTACCTTAATATAGCCATTTGCTATACTTACTTGTCGTACGGCCTGTCACCCCACAAGTGAGCAAAGCTGTTGACACACCACGTGATGTGCAGACTGAGCAAGTACCGGTACTGACCAGTGATGAACCAGCTCACCCAGAAATTCTCGTCCAAAAAGAGCCAAGGAATCATTACAGGTATCACTATTCCTGCCAAGATCACCAACGGGATGTAGTGCCTGAAAAGCAATAAGTAATGAATACTTATTATAAGTCCAATATTGATAAATAAAAGTAAACAATAACAGCATCAATGCAAATAATACGAGCCAAGCGAGGGTTTTTCTAGTATTAAAAATAATGGAGAAAATAATTCAACAAAATATTTTCATGTATCAATTAATGATTAATTAATTAATTAATTAATTAATTATGGAATCCCTTTTACCTTTTTTGAAACATGACGACGGAATCTTTTTCCAGGTCGGACAAGTCCACTGTCTTCCCTTTTTCCTTGACATCCGGATGCTTCCGGACCAGTAGCCATCCCATGTGTGCGAAGAAGAAACCTCTCTTGATGTTATGTGGGTCTGCATCCGTTTCCGCATACTTATGGTGAACCCTGTGATCTCGGCACCATTCATAGATGCAGTTCTGCGGAAAGAGGAAAGCCTATAGTGACCTTTTACAAACATGTATCTAAGCTACTGAATCAGACACCCGGTTTTATGAATGTCGCACCTGTATGGCTGCCGTTTGAAAGTAACAGAGGAGTATCCTGAGAGGAAGCTTGGCCTTGTATGCTCTGTGTGCCCATAGCCGATGGGTACCAGCGCCGACGGCAAATCCGACCATATGGCCATACCAGCTTGCTAAAAAGATCAGAAAAAAATTGCACAATTATTCAAAACATGCTTATTGGATCATGTAGCCCAAATACACCGATTTTTTTCATAAGGTCCTAATGTTACTTTTTTGTTAAGTGATTACGCGCGTTGAATATCGCATGTTACAATCACCCTTCAGCGGTTGAAAATCATGTTTTAAGGTTGCGATTACAAATTGCACTGGCTTCGAAAGAAAAACCGTCACGAACGATCGAATATCACGCGATTTTAAACCGGATCTGCATTAGGGTTAGTTGGATAGTAATTTGCAGACTGGTGTCAGTATGATGTTTGATGCTTTCATTAACAGTGTGTTCGCATGTACTACACACATACTGGTCATACCATATGCGCATAGTCTTACCGAAGAGGAACGAAACCAGCCTGCATTGGCCTGTCAGAAGTAGGAAGAGTCCATAGAGGCCTCCAGCATGAATGATTAGGAACAACACCACGTTTCGCCATACTATTCGTCTCTCATATCCAACATTGTTGTCCGGATTGGTAGATTGTTGCTCCGGAGACGAGGACATCATCTGCAATAATAAAAATGGAATTAGGAAAAAAAATATGACAAAAAAATTAGGAAAATTCTCCCCAAATATTTCCGATGCTTCCAAACATTTTCGCATGGGCAAATTTCTGGGAGAGTTTCATGCACTCAATGCAATGCAGATGGCTACTGATTAAATCGCTATATTTTTTGTGCAAATTTTTGTTTTTGTTTCATTACTGAATGATTCTATCAAGGAACCTTTCTTACAATTCTGCTCATATACACCGTATATTTTTCTCTGCTCGAAAAGTATGTACAGTAAGTAGAATTTGCAAAGTTTAAGTAACTGTGGATGCGTGGTAAATCCTCGTCGCCCTCACGTACCTTCGTAATGACACTATAATTTAACAATATTGGTCCAATCGAGATTAACCGCATGCTTCATAGTTGAGCAGATTTTTCGAAAGTTTAAACTGCCATTTTTGTGCATGAGTAGTTCACGTACAATGCAATGACGCATGTTCGTCTCGTTATAATTAGGTAAAAAAAGGGCCACTGCCGGGAAACCAAGCTCCGTATTGCAAAATCGTGACCGCGATCGGTGGCACCCGATAAGACGTGACCTTTGACACCTATTATTTCTCCCTGCGAAATGGAACTGGATGTGTAACAAAAGAAGAACCAACCGGGTAACAACTACTTTCGTGGGCAATGTTCCGTGCACTTGTAGCCCATTCGGGTTTTACTCTGCGTAGTATGTAGAACAAGTGTCCCGTTTCAGGTCACGTGTACATGATTAGGCGGATGTACTTATCAGTAAACGTTTAAAAAAATGATTTTCACTCGGTGTTGTCTGCACTTATCCGATTGTGACACGGGTGTTTTGTAAAATACCGTACCAATTTTCGTGTCAGCTGGTGCTGCAACAGCTTCAGGGCGATGTACAGGATGTTGCATTGTTCCAGTCCTCGGTTCAAAAGAGGAATCGGTATAATTGCCTCTTAAATTTTTAACAATTAGTGCGTTGCATGAGATGGAAGTGTCGCCATAGATAGAACGAGGCTTCAAAGACTAAATGCCACATCTACATACAATCCCACTAATTCATCCAATAAATTTATTTTAATCATTATGAAACACCACGCGTAACTTGCAATAAAAATAAAATCATGTTGGAAAAGTACATACACGCGTATGAAAAAAGATAACTGTTGTATTTCTATAACAGTGGCTTATACAAAAAGGAAGCAGGTAGAGAAAGTGAAGCCGGAAGTATACCCATATGTATAGCATCCAGAAATTCCATTTATTACCATTATGAACATGTAATATAGTGAGCAGGTCAGTAACATTAATTCCCAGAATATTCACATGTTTATGACATGTTTTTAAGATAGACAAATAAATTACTTGAGCAATTATTGCTGGAGAAAATATTTTATGAGTAGTCATCTGGACATGTACTATAATTTCGATGACTTGCACGAAATATCATTAGAGTACCACATAAACTTTTTTTTTAATGTAGCTGCTCAAGGCGATATGGTTCAATGGATTTGTTACTCCTCTTCCTCCACAATTCCACGGTAGAGTACGCTATAGCAGTAAAAGGGTTAAAAATAGGCTAACAGAGATATAATAGTGGAAAGTGGAAAAAGTGTTTAAAAAAATAGAAAGTGAATTTTTTGTCCATACTGAGAGTGTAACAGCATGTGCCGTTTATAAAATATATCAATATAGAAACGAAATATTATCTTCATCAACACTATTGCAACTTTCAGCACTATTTAGGAGGGAAAGCCTTGCTCTACATGTATTATTTTAATAGATAGTAAGCATGTGCCGTTATTCACAAGACTGCATGTGCTGCAAAACAGTCCATGTTACACCCACGTATGTAAAGCAGTGTCATGAGCTGCTACTCTGTCTGGACATTGATTACAAGCCTCAGCAAAAAAAAAAAGATGTAATAAAACTAGTCTACTCGTTCCTGTCTCCTGTCGTTTGCACGGGATTTACCATAACAGTTGTTTCACCCAGTCCCGCCCGATCCTGACCACCTTACATGACCACATATTGCAAGTATGTATGCCAGTTACTCATACGAAGATCAGTGCACAAAAATTTATGAAATGATATGCTAGCGTCAGATTTTTAAAAGCAGCAGTAGTTATTCGAGGAGCTGAATTTTCTATCCGGATTTTCACTACTCCTGCATGGTGCAGATGAAGATTATATTTAAGAAATGTATTGAGTTCATATATCAAGCACAACACACTTTAGACAAATGCGCATCCTGTGCTTTATGTGAAGACGCAATATGTCCACTTTTCTAACAGGAAATGAAATAACGCTATAGATTCATCATGAGATCGTGAGATGAGATTCACACTGGTGGATATTTATATTTTGAAGGTGCATTATCCCCTTTTAAATAATCTTCCCTGGTCGGAAACTGTACGTGCTCTACCTGAAAACTGACCTGGAAATTCGTTTGCCTAATTAGTCAAGGACTATAACACACAAGGAGTATACGGCAACTAAATTTCTACCGATTCCGAAAACTTAGGCATTTTAACGAGTTTGTTGCACTGATTAGTTTTTTTGTTTACGTAGAGGCTAAAAACCAGAATTTGCACGCACTACTTGACACAACACAAATATTGTAGCATAATATACAAAGACCTGAAATGAAGAGTCACATTTCAATATTGCATTACTATTTTGTAATATAATTTCAATTCTACTTGATCAGTATTCTGCTACAGATCTATTTCTACATACAGTATTCCAATAGGATCATTTAAAAAACGTGTCTCAAAACCATTTCGCTGTGACTGATCATTCTTCTTTTCATCACATACTGTAGCCTATACAGTACAGGAAAGACGACAAGCACCGACAATAAAAAGTTAATCGAGAAAGTGCGTGCCTATATTTCCAACTTTTAAAATACCATCCAGCTTCTGTAATAATTGAAATACTGTCATTTTGTTAATGATATCCGCCACGAACTTCCTGCCAGCACCCAATTTATAATTTTCTAGTTTAAAAATTATCCACCGTCAAACTTGCCTGAGTAATAGTCGCTCTTGTCCACGTCCTTGGATATAATCAGTCACACTTTACACCCGGTTGTCCTGCTCTGTACTCGGCTGTAAATCCTCCTCAACTAGAATCTCACGTTGTCCTAAAGCCACGCTTCCAAGCCGCTTGCTTCTCCCATTGAGCTCCCTCTGCTAAGTGTGCCAGCCAATAAGTAACCAGTGACGCATTTTTTTAAAAAAAAAATCTTATCAGCAGTAGGTGTGGACCCAGTTATAGCATAACGGGATATGATTGGAGGGGTCGAAAATGTAATTTTCTGCATTTATGTGCAAATTTGAGTAGTCGTGTTCGGGTTGACCTCCCAAATGTGCTCAACATGTGTGTGTGTGACATAAGGAAGCAACAAGTTTAACATGGCGTTAAATTAACACCAGGTTTATTATCCATTGGTTTTTAAACGGCGTGAAATTGATTGTTGGCTTCCGATTCGAGTCGTTTTTACATGACCGGATAGAGTGCAATGGTCGGGGTGCGAATAGGGTCACATTGGTTGACATGTGAAGCCATTGTTGTCTCTTTATTCGTGGAATTAATTAGGAAAAGTTTTGCGTGTGTAACTCGGGTGGTTGGCGAAAGGTGTAGCTAACGATGAGACAATATTCGTGGTCCGGATGTGGTAAACAAGAATAGAATTTGCATAGACGTTTTTACGAGTCAGGAATGTCTCAGGATGTACTCTCAGGTGGAGCATGGGACATATTTCGTAATTAATACTCATTGGCTGTAAATGAAGGCTAAGCACCGAACCTTGGATCAAAAAAACTGATAATGATATGTCATGTGAGAGAATTGTATGAGAAAAATGAATGAAAAAAAATATATGTCCCGAGTCTGAACCTAACAAGTGAGCAAGACATACGCATTTAGGTGTTATTCCCTGTGTCTAAGAAGTTAATCTGAATTACATTTAGAGACAGACAATTGGCTGCAATATATTAGGCTGAAAGTAATACAAGTTCAAGAGAAGGGTTCTGCAAACAAGGAGTTCAAACATTGACCTCAGCATCTGCAAGTGAAACAAAAGTAGGTCATCCATCAGGATCTTAATTGGTGAATTAATTTGGTAAAGCAAAAAAATGTTAAAGGGAAATTAACATAACATTTATATGATCAGCCTTAAAATAGTAGCATCACAATGAAATAGTGACTGTCAACAATATCCATCAACAATTTAACCCCTACGTCACAAAATTATTCGAGTGGAAATATCTTGGAAGTATTTTTTTTTTTTGCTATTAGTACTTATATTGGAAAATAATTATTTAATAAAATACAGCTTACTTCCAAGAGGTTTGCAAATTATTTCATTAGTTGACAAAGCACACTGTGTTAATATCAACACTCAACAGGAATAATTATCGTTTATGAGAACAACTGAGATATAGTTAATGCTGCATTATTTATGACTTTCAGCTATAATTACACCGAACTATACGGTATATATAAAATCATCACAAATTTTTGAGGCGTTTCGTGACATATTTTGGCAAGGGTACACAACCGAAATACTGCTTAGATACATATCACATTAGCATACAAGATTGCATGTAAGATTATTATACAAGTTACCATAATATTATTGGTAACTTCCACTGCAATCTTGGAGTATAGTTCAGCCCATCATTTTCACCGAGGTTGATTTTTGACCTCAGGAGTGGAATATGTTCCATCACCAGTCCTCTTGGCCCTCTTGATGATCATTTCCTCCGGGGCAGACCTGAGATCATAAGCCCAACCTACGGCTGCGAACAAGTCGATGAGAGCCGTGGTTAAATTGGACGAGTACGGCCCCAGCTCTGACGCCTTGTAGTCCCATGGAAAAGCATGGTGGTAGTTATGCCAACCTTCTCCGCTAGTTATCACAGCCACCATGGGGTTCTGCGACGCTCCGAGACTCCTGTGCAAATATAAACCGCGTCAAATAAATAAATTCACATTAACTATATACGGTGCGGTACTCACTTGTCAAAAGGTCGGTGTCCCCATACGTGAGCTGCGCTGTTCACCAGCCACGTGCCGTGTAGCACTAGCATGTATACCGCCACTTGAAGGAACAAGCTGTGCAACACTGGCTCGTTGAACAGATTGGAGGTAAGGGCCATTGGGATTATGATGGTGATCAGAGACGTCAGCGGCATGTAGTACCTGTTGAGAGTACTCGTTGACATACACACATTGTCGGAGATCGTACTAGTTTGGGACACTTAGTATAACCTGTGTTGAAACATGACGACCGGATCATCCTCAAGGTCGCTCACGTCCACGGTCTTTCCTTTCTCCATTACGTCCGGATGTTTGCGAGTCAACAGCCAGCCCATGTGGGCGAAGAAGAAACCTCGCTTGATGTTATGCGGGTCAGCGTCTGTCTCGGAGAACTTATGATGCACCCTGTGATCTCGACTCCATACGTAGATCGAGTTCTGGAAGTAATGCGTGGCTCATTTGCATTTTAAACAATTAAAAATAATTAAATCGTCTGGGGGCCTCTGTTTGTCCGGGGTGAGTCATCAGTAGTGTACAGAAAGGGGAGATACATCATATATGTGAAATATATAGTACTACGTTGGCATCCAGTGTTGCCATGATTTGACAATATATTTTTTTCACTCTCGTGAGTTAATTAATATAATCATTACAGTGTCTATAATACTACACCTGTGCGGCTGCTGTTTGCCAATAGGCCCAAAAAATCCGGAGAGGAAGTCTTGCTTTGTAGGCTCTATGGGCCCATAGACGATGGGCTCCTCCTGTGACTCCCATGCCGGATAATATTCCATAGAGAAAGCCTGAAGCAAACGCAACAATCGGTATTATTATTTTTTAATCGTCGACGCGGTCCTGTGACGAGCGGACTTACCGAGGGCTATTGTTGCAGCTTGGATTTTTCCGGTGAACATGAGATAGAGTCCGTAAAATCCGGAAGAATGCAACAGTACGAATTTCCAAACATTTCTCCAAACTAATTGTTGCTCGTACTTTTTATCCATAGTCATCCTTAGGCGTCTGAAAAATAAAGTTGTAATTAGACATGCTCGTCATTGCGATTAGTTGCGATTGGCAAACACGTTTTATTGTGAAAGCACACACTGAAGCCTTTTTTTGGGCAAATATTTATCGATAATTATTACGCAACTCTTTGCTTATTGCTACACTGACAGTACGGGCATGAACTTGCATTCCCCCCTTCATGTAAAAAACTGGTTGAAGGACGTAGTTTGATTGTGCCAAAGAAATAAATAAATAGAGTTGGGCCATTATTTCCAATCCAAGGTGAGGAAGGCCTCACCTTAACTTTTCTCCCCAAACGTTCACGGTGTATTTGCAGAGTCAATAGGTGTTCTAAAAATACACATTTTTACATCGGGAGACCTCAATAGCACTCTCTTTTTTTCCGTCTAAATGGTGCGAAGGTGAACATCGCTGTCACCAAAAAGGAGACCGTCACTTCGAAGGGGGCGTTTTACCATTTAAGACACTCCGCAGGTGTCCTGCTGTAATGGTCGACGAAGTGTCTATAACAACTGATAGCTTTCCTCCTTTCACCCAGAATCATTGCTCATAAATATTCTCATAAAGTTGCTGCAACCTCAGAAGGAAACCGACGTCACAATGGCAAGAATGGCTTTCAACAACATAATCTAGCAATATATTATTGAACTCTTGCGGCTGTATTCGGTTGCAATAACTATAATAATAAGTTATTAGTGCACTTGTAATATAAGCAGTGTGCATGATAACATCCGAGGATGAATTTGCATTTTTAAAATGTAGAAATACATGCTGATGCGTGTAATTTGAGCATATCGTGAATTTTGCAATGATCAGAAAATAATTATTTCCCAACTGATGTTGAAATTTGACGTCATTATGGCAGAGTAAAAACCGGCAAAAACTTTAATATGGTGCAGTTGCAAAATTTTCTTAGAAAATGAAGGAGTTTTCATAACTTATTTATCGCAATTTATCTCCAAAAAACGATTTTGGGTTTTGTCCAGTATATTTCGGATTAAGAAAATTGTGCAAATCGCCTTATAAAAAATGTCAATTTTATATGAAGAAAATGATGATTTACGAGATATCATTGCATGCTTTTCTCAGTTAGTTCGGGAAGTACCATGAAATTGACATTTTCCCGTCAACACAAGAGGCCTATACGTATTACATTGCAGACATTAGGCAAACCTTGAATGTCCATGAATTGCATGCAATGGTTCATACACAGTAAATATTCTGCTGGCGTAACAATAATTATTGTAATGCGGAAAACAACTTTTGGTGAGATGAAGCGTTAGCATAATCTCTAGGAGAACAACAGAGGCGTTAAAGAAGAGGCAGATAAAAAGGAGCATGTCACGGAAAAGTAGTTGACTACTCGTAAATCCGGTCTTGTATGACCGTGTTTGATTTATACATTTTCTTTTTTGTTATGGGCAAAATTTTGGGTTGAAGTAAAATTCATGTAATTTGGGTCAGTACAGAAGGCAAACACGGTAAGCTTTCGAGTTCAGCTCGTTAGACCGATGAGAGATGTTTATCAGTCGATAACAGTGATTTGGACTAGCAATCAAGGGTTGAAAATTGCTAGGCACATGAAAACTATCGAATTAAGACTGCCCGATGATTGAAAGGCGGAGAGTGAAATATCACAAACTTTGTTATCCGCACATGCGTGTAATTATTCGATCAGGTTCAACACCTTGTAAATCTGAAACTTTCTTACATGTAACTGTTTTGAACACAATTTGAAGTGTATAATTATAATGTATTCATTTGATATCCCACAGTAAATACATCACTTCTGAATAATTAATGTGACATGATTTTTCTAAAGTGCAATGTCACATTCGCGAACAAGTTGTGCAATATTTGCAAACAAGTTGTCTCAAACCTGTTTGGGCTGGCTTCCTGCTCGTTGACTGGAGGTCAAGTGCACTTATTACAGGATTTGAATGTTTAAAAAATAAATTATTCACGTAGCAAGTTTCGTTCGTTGGCAATGAGGTTGAACATGTAGTATCGAGAGTCTCCGAAACACTACTAGTGAATCTTCCACTCACCTTCTTGGCTCCTAATGGTCTATTTATGTACACACAAAAGGTGCCACTCGCTGAATCACATACACGACACGCCTCCTCACCAGTGAGTGGAGCTTTGCAAATCCTATTTCATCCTTTTCTTAGTTATTATTAGTTTTTGTGTGTGGAGGTTCTTGTGCCATCATGAGGATGAGCAATTGCTGTTGTTTTGTGATCATGGTGTTCCATTGCCTAACCTAATTTTACGTCAAGAGTAAAAAAAAATTGGACATGATATGATGCACTTTGATTTACTGCATAATATGTAGTATTAACCAGGTTTTTCTTGCATTTCATATTAAATTCTGTAACTATATTACAAACGACCCAGGATGATGATGCTGTTAGTAGCATTCTGACTCCTTTTCTGTCTCCTTTCCTTATTTGTTATGTAGCTATGAGAAAAGCGTAAGTCACTAATTCTTTAACATTTTCTAAAACTCATACTTAATAATGAGGCGAAAGATATCGAGTTGCATGATGTAATGCTGTAGTATGAAATGACAAAAGTGCAATATATTTTTAACAAAGCAACGTGTCCATCAGAAAGTAAGATTGGCTTCAAAATACAATAGGAGAAATATGCAATATTACGTAACGCAGATTTTATTTTTGATTCATTTATCTGTGCAGAGGGAAAATTTTTATATAATTAGTTACAACATCGCCAAGGCTTTTGATTGACACATGGGAAACACCACATCACTATCCCTTTGGTTAGTAGGAATTGAGCAACATTAAGCAGTAGTTGCTTATAACATGATTTCTTTTGTACTTAATACGGTGTGCTCGACCACCGCACACAACGTAATGCCTCATGTTGTTGCACACGGAGCGGCAAAAAAAGGGCGAAAATAATTTATTATTCGTGCCTTCAATGAGTTAGAAGAAAAATCCCCGAAGTCTCTGATTTACAATACAAATATGCAGTACTGGCATAAAATACTGTGCATTTAATCTAGACCAGAGTCGTCTTCGTCTTTCACACAGCTATAGGACATCTTCTTGATCTCTGGGCAATGCACAAATAAATTATAGCAAATCTTTTCAGGCACACTGGTGCGGTAAAAAAAATGAAGCTTTTGCGTATGTAGATTTTTATTGCTCATTGGAACCTTCTTCAGCAGCCTGTTACACGGGAAATTTGAAAAAAGTCAATTGTAGGTCAAGTGCGGCAAAAATGATAGTTGTCGTAAGACAATATCACAAAGCCTGTTTAACGACCTTTTTCGGATCGAGTTAGTATTCATATGCTAAGGTTATACAGCATGTGTTCTATAGTTTAAGACATATATTAACCTTAAAAACGTAAAGAATAAATAGTCAGTATCGTAGGTCACAGGCAAGTTCCTAAGCACCGTATGATCAGTTTGCTGGACAATCATCCGGTTTTTGAAGCCTCATTACATTGATAATTGCCTTCAAACATGACACATGAAGTATCCGGTCTCTTATATGCCCCTCCACGCGGTCTTGATAATATTTTATAACAATAAAAAAAATATATTATTCGTGTGTTCTGTCAGAAGTTCCTGAGAATTTCTAAGCTGCAATATTACTCTATGATAGTTGATTTTTTAAGCAAATATTACTATTCGAATCTCATGTTAATTGAGACTGATAATGTATTTCGCCTCATTATACCGTATATTCGATATGTAACACGATATCAAAGGTCCATAAGTGTGATATGTTCACAATTCATCATTATGCCTTTATCTGAAGCAAATTGTGAGATTTTATTCGAGGCATCACATGCTAAAATGCAAATTGTTTCTGGACAGTGTGTCACTTACCGATCACCCAAACAAGTTTGTCCCTTCAGGCGCCATTATTTTCGGAAACTAGTTATATTGGATATCGTTTTATTAGCACAATATATTGCTCCACCAGGACGCAGCTGTGTAACAGTTTTCTTTGGCGGGGTCAGGTGCCCAAACGTGATATGTCTCTTTTTTTTGTTCCGTTCTCCAACGAGGTGAAGAAATTTTTGCTGTGTAGGCTCACCGGCGAAAGCTCGACCTATGAGGTTCATTTTCATTGCAGTGCTTGAAAAGCAAGGACCGTAGCCGCATTAGCAGGATCCTCACTCTTCACTATATACTCCAGACCAGACTAGGTGAGCCAGTTCAGGTGATGGGACCTGCTGTTACCCTTAGGTCGGCCTTGGAAAACTTTTGTCATCGTTTAGATCAGAAGACATACTGGTCAGATTGCAGTGGAAGTTACGTCTTGTTGTGGTCATTAATTCACATTTGTTTGCTTATTAAGGGCTGGTTGGATCAACTCATATTATTTACATTACATTATGCGATTATCAATAGGCCTACATAACCTGATTTTTTTCCCTCATTTGATTTCTTCAGGTGCACAACCAATTATTTATTACACGCATGTTTTACATATATTCTGTTATTATTACCGTGCGATAATTGTTTGTTATTGTTGTTCGTTTATGATGGGTGGTGCCATACTAACATACAGCTGTAAGGAAGTGAGGGGCAGTATCACAAACGTATTCTCCAGGAGACAATATGTGTAACACATCATGGAAACGTCTGGGAAATTTTCTACGTTTTTTCACATGCTTTCAAAATGTCCTAAATATCCTAGAAGGGCATCAGATATCGGATTACACAAAAAGACAAGATCTAAACATGCTGATATGATAATTTCCTCCATAACTAATTTTATGTTTACAATTTTTGATACCGTATGGTGAGAGAAAGGTTTTTATAATCTTCTACAATAAGATCGATACTAAAACTGTTCATCTCTAAATAATTACTTCTTTCCCCTTGGTTGGACAGAACAGCATTGCTATAGTTCCGCTCTGAATAACTGAAACTAGGAAACTTACAGTAATAAGTTTCCGCTGGAGAATCTTTTCCCATCAGATTCACGTCCGGTTAATTAATAAACTATACCTTCTACAACCAACACAGAGCTCCATATGCTCTTGTCATGAAAATATTAATATCTGAAATTCACTTTTTCGACACACTGTCTTCTTCCTTCATAACTTTTTCGTTATTATGCAATCGTTTTGCCTATAATACAATGAGAGGTTCGTGATATTTAAAAGTTCACGCCATCGTGCTCCAGTCTCTCCTTTTCCCTGGAAATAAGCAACGGTATTGTCATCACTTAGGAAGTGCAGTTGGAAATTAGACGCCGTCATCTGGACTATGCAATATTAACAAATAGTACTATAATTAATAAACATGCACAGCGTCTCAATAGTAATGCTGTGAATGATTACAAAAAAATGTGAAAACTGAAGCATTGTAATTAATATTTATTTATTTATTTATTTATTTATTTGTCTACCCCCGTGATGCCCGTTCATTGTAATTAATACTGCTGGCTAATGAATCGACACACTTTTTTTTCTCTCTCTCTTCCCGTTAAATGATAAGCTTCACCTAAGAGTACTGTAAAATATTGCTTAAGTGCCGGATGGCCTTAATGCATTCGTATCATGAGCATTCCCGTCGTTCCAAATCCAAAGAATTGAGATCATCTTTGAAGTTTCAAAAGTGAGGACAGCCCTTCGAATATGGCCTGGAAGAAGTGGAGCGCCTGGTTACACACCCAAAATATTCATGAGGATATTTTTTTTGTGTGTAAAGGGATTGGGAGACACTATCCTTCGATCCGGTTTCTGTCACGAAACCCGGTCGAGAAAAGCGGTTTTAAATCTGTCAAGTTCGTTGCAATGCATGGCACCTGCTATTGTACGCGACTATAGAACTAACCAGTTCATGAGACACAGCGGAAGTCACCCAACAATTATTAAGGGAAGAGAACACGGTTTGCAATATTCATGATCATGGCCAACGTACAGGGAGAGCTATATGAAATGTTGGAGTGCAATAATTTATTCGTTTTGTAAGCTTGTAAAATAGTATATGATAAGATTTTTATAGATTACCCTTCACTTTCATTCGTGGCAAGTTAACGGATCATATAGCGACCCCAATCAAACACGGCAATAAAATTTGTACCAAATATTTGCAGATATCCAAACGGGATGCCAGAAAATCAACCAGTTCGGTTCACTGGAGTGCTGAGCGAAGATGAAGGAGAAATTGCACCCGAAACTATCCACACTATTGATAAGGAAGAATCAGAAGAGAAAAATCCCATCAAAATGGAGCTGGTCTGGAGAAACATTATTGGATCCATTTTTATTCACTCATGCGGATTGTACCTGTGCTATCGAATTGTTACAGGACACGTGTCACTTCGGACCTACTTAGTGGGTACGTGCATTTGACCAGAAGATTATTACAATTTAGCACTAGTTATAATGTGAAATATTTTCCAGGTTTTGCATATGCAACACTATGCAATGTTGGTGTAGCTACAGGTGCACACAGACTTTGGGCTCACAGGGGATACAAAGCGAGGCTGCCATTGCGACTTTTCTTATTGCTCTGCCAGACTCTAGCTGTTCAGGTACCGTACGATGCACAATCTCCGTCATTTTCAACTGAAATAATTGGAAATATCGTTACATCAAGACTTCCACGCAAATCCCAAGTTATGTTTCTCAAAAAAAAGTCATTTTTTTCGCAATGACAGCTAAAGAGAGAATATTACTGTCAATTGTTAGATGAAAATAGCCTATACATGAGTTTCCAAATGAGCTTTTATTACTCTCGGGCGGTGCTTCTTCATGAACGACCTCACATGTTTCTCACAACCAAAAACAGTTACAGCTTAACCCACTTGCACACATACAGCATATGATTGTGATGGCGGTGCAGCAGTCATCAAGCTGTCTTCATAAATTTCTCTTAAGTCGCAATAAATCCTGAGTGAGTTTCCTGACCCGCTGATCACACGAAATTCTCTCGCTTTTATGGCTTCAAGCGCCTAATTTGTACGAATTTGCAGTAGCCTACTAAACCTGTAAATAGTGCGGTGTACCGGTACCTGTCTCCTATGTGGTAAAACCGTTGGTTACATTGCAATTATGCGGAATTATGTCACTACGCTTGACAGTGTATCTGAATAAAAACTATTTCAACCTTACTGCATATGTGAAAAATTAAGGACAAATTCTATATTTAAAACTAAATGGCGTATTGCCTATTGCAGAATTCCTTGTATGTGTGGGTGCGTGACCATCGAGTCCACCACAAATTCACTGAAACAAATGCAGATCCGCACAACATAAAGAGAGGCTTCTTCTTCGCTCACATGGGTTGGCTCATGTGTAGAAAGCATCCTGACGTCATGGAGAAAGGAAAGCATGTGGACATGAGCGACCTTGAGAAAGATCCGTACATCATGTGGCAGCATAAGTAAGATCTCACCATAAATAATGTGAACTGGCATTATATGTGACTTTTATGTTTTCAGGCATTACATGACACTTGCCTACATATCACTTCTGGTGGTGCCAACCTTGTGGATGAAAGCTCTCACATACGAGACATGGTTTACCTGCTGGATGTACAATGGGATGGGAAGATACTCTTTACTGCTTAACATGACCTGGTTAATCAACAGCTACGCTCATTACTTTGGGAACAGGCCTTATGACACGTAAGTCAAGCGTAACACATGCTCCTTGCGCACACACACCCTGCAATTTCCATATTTGCTTGAAGACCTGAAATAATGTTTTTTACCCCTTTCAAGATCCACCAACTTGTTTATTTGTTTGTTTATTTGCACATTTATTTATCCGCAGGAACATCCAAGCAACAGATTCCCTGGTGATGGGAATGTTGGGTCAAGGAGAAGGTTTCCATAACTATCATCATGTGTTTCCTTGGGATTACCGGGCGTCCGAGTTGAGATTCTTTCGTGGACTCAATATTATGACTTTGGTGATAGACTTCTTCGCACTGACTGGTTTGGCATACGATCTTAAGACTGTTTCTCGCAGCATGGCGAAGTCTCGAGCACTTCGAACCGGCGATGGGACACACATGGTGTGGGGCTGGGGAGACAAGGACATTCCTAAGGACCACATCAAGATGACCATCACCATTAATCGGACTAAAAACAAGGGACAGTAGAAAACCATGGGTCGAATTTTCGTCACACTGCTATAGTTACTGAGTATAACTTGGTAATACCAGTGCCAATCATGGTGCTGCTAAGTTTAAGCAGTAACTAGCAGTGGGACGAAAATTCCACCCTATATGTTTCTGAAAAGTGGACGCATGAATTGTTTCGATGTTTTTTTGAAATGCCAATATGGCCTTGTTCTTATAAATAAGTATGTGAATTGCTAATAAGTTGGATCTACCAAATAAGCTTTGTCTTATTCATCGCATAGGATATGACCTGGCATTAACATGGCAGTACCTTCTGCAATTGACTTTTACAGGGTGCATAAGTGATGTTTAGTAATGATTCTGACAAAATGTAAATATATGATGAATGTCTGGCAAACAAAATAAAGGTGTCATATGGTCTATTTAGCCTAAGCTCCCAGTAAGGTATTATACACGCCCTTTTCAGTTATGACGATAATGGTAGAGGTTGAATAAAGTGCCATATCACATCCTGTTCGGATCTACTCATTCTATTCACTAATAATTCTACTGTATTAAGGGCACATTAAACAGTGTGCATAGTTGAGATGATGATTCTGATTGTTTCAAACAGTTGCATCATTAGTAGATTTTGAGATTAAAGGATGCTTATTTACAAGTCAGAATGATGTACGTTGAACTATCCCACAAAACCAGACGTCCCAAACTGGGTTAAATATAATGCAGCTATGACGGTCGCAGGGTCTCCGGCCTGAGTTGCGTCAAAATAACCCAAATGTTGGGTCAATTTTATGACCCCATTTGGGGGGGGGGGGGGGGTAAAAATCTCTACCCTGTTTGGGTTGTTGGTGAACCAATAATAAAGTCAGAATTTTGTGACTAAATTATTGGGTCATATTATTGGGTCACCATCTGATGAACACTAGTGAATCAGTTCTATAATGATGAGATGATGGGAACAAAAATTTTGGGTCGCTTTGTTGGGTCACTGCTGACACTACTTGTATAATGGGGAAGTAGCCTTCATTTTGGAAACTACATAATAAATTCGCCCATATTTTTTGGATTTTTTTGCATATTCCGTTTTAAGATATCAGTTTCAGTTCCGGAGTAATTGGGGTTTTTATGTAGGGAAATGGTGACGTCACTGTTTCCCTAGTAAATGTTGACGTCACGCGAAGTGAAATGAACGCAAAAATGGTGTTATAGAACGCGCCCCGTCATTGTTGTAAAATGCTTCGCTGTTGTTAGCAACCATGGTTGTAGAAGACTCAGGTTAGGTCACTCCCCACCCACCCCCTGCCGAGGGGTTTTGCAGTGGGTGCTCACCTGAGACCGCCACGAGACATTTCCCAGAGCTATTATGTGGCGACCCTACCGGACTAAGGCTGAACTTTATAGGTACGAAAGGGACGAAGCGCTACATGCTGGCCCAACATGGCCGCCGCCGGCCATGTTGGGCCCCCCAATGTAGCCCTCCCCTTTCGTACCTGTAAAGTTCAGCCTGAGTCCGGTAGGGTCGCCACATAATAGCTCTGGGAAATGTCTCGTGTCGGTCTCAGGTGAGCACCCACTGCAAAACCCCTCGGCAGGTGATAAGCCCAGAAGATAGGGGTAGTGTCCGTGGGCTGTTAGCAACCGTCCCATTCCGTGAGCAAGATAGCGGCCGGGGCGCGTATTTATTCCAGGCCGCTCAAGTCGCTTCTGGGCTGACAGTGGTGCCAACTGGTAGGAATTATCTGTCACCCGAATTCGGCACATGAAGGCCCCTTTTCTCCCCCTCGATGGCCTACAGCTGCCTTGCGAATGCTTTCCGTCGCGTCGGCGGTTAATTCAAAGTCAAATTCCTCATATCTCGCAGTCAACCAGGCATTTCAGTGTACCCTTTCGATTGGCACCACCCGGCTGCCCCGTTTTTCTCGCCAATTTTGAAGGCACTTTTAAATGTGCCGTAATTTATCCAGTAATGTCATTTTGATGCAACAGAGTGATAGAATGTATGTTTACAGGCATGGGCTAGCTAGTTATGAACAAAAATCCCAAATCCCAGACCAAGGCTACTTCCCCATTCACCTGCCGGGCTGTGACTCCAAGTCCACGTGCAGTATGTGTCTCGATGGGCCTTGTCGGTAGTAGGCCCTGTAATTTCTTATGAAGGCCTGAGGCCCTGAGCCCCTGAGGCAGAGGTTCTGAAAATAAAATTACCCTGAAAAAAGGTGTAGGACACATCTTCAAATGGAAGCCAAATGAGGCACAATAGTATGGAATTATCTCTAGGAATTTTATATTGCGGGAGGGGGTGTCAAAAGAATTACAGTACAGTTGTAAGGAAGACAGCAAGGAATGAACAGGTGAACAGGTAGTAAATATCTTTCAAAAATAAGGTTTTAAAATAATGCCTGATTGGTAAAAGTGACTTATTCCTTCCATCCACTTCCATCTAATAGGAATATATATCTGGGTCAATAATGAAAAAGGTGCAATTTCATTTCCAAAAAAAAAGGAAATGTCCTTTGAAGAAATAATATTTTAAAATAAAAATAGTTATTACCACTTGTGTTCCCACAAAAATAACGGTCGAAATCGCAGTCTTATATTTCAATTTGTTTAAATCTTTAAAATTATATAAATGCTGTATCTACAGCTGTGTATACACACAGTTAAGAGTACAGAGTCTACTTGACCTTGACGAACTAAGTGTGGCACAGGGTATAGAACCGAACCAAGTGGCTAGACAGTTCCCAACATAAATGTAAGCAAATGTAAGTAATACTTCAAATCGCTTCAAATGCAATGAAACAAGATATGTGTAAATTCAGAGTATACTCGAGATCTATCCGTATGCTTACATCTGACAATAAGTAGTGTACAGCTGTAAGTGCATTAGAAACAGGGTATAGATGGTCCAAAACATTGAAATAGATTATTAAAAATCATGGTCTTGAACACCTTTATTATTATTATTATTATTATTATTATTATTATTATTATTATTATTATTATTATTATTATTATTTTACGCCGTGATAACCCGATTAGGGTTATTAGGGGAGTGGATTACCACCATTTTAGAGACAATTTTCCAATTTTTACTTCAATCTCCGTGCAAGGACTTTCGGGATATAGGGTAGGAAAAGGGATTGTTGGGGAGGGGACACTTGTGCAGGTGCATTGTCCTAGCCTTTGGGCCATGTGCTGTTCCCCAGGAGGTTAGGTTGCCAGACACCTCCTTGGTGCAGGTCAGAGACCCTCCCGACGCAGGTGAAAGGAAGTTCCCCAGGTGGGGATCGAACCTGGGGCTTTTCACTCAGCAAGCCGAGACGTTACCATCTCGGCCACCACACCTCCCCTGGCCTTGAACATCTGACCCCGCCTAAGGGCGCCTGTGGACGGGTAGTGTCCACGGAAGTGACAAACTCTCTGTTTATTCCATGTAAAACGTGGTAAGTTTAGGTTACAAACTTTTAGTTCAAATGAGTAACCTCTTTGTACCTAATAGCACACGTACTTGAGCAACACTTGAAATTTGAATTGCTTGCAAACATTTACCAGGTGCCACAGATGTGACGCACTGATCTCGACACTTCACTAAATCTGACGTTTAGAGCAGAATAACACGCCTTCAAGCAACCAAACCAACAGGCTTTTGATTCAGCTTCTAAATATGGCTGCATCAGCAAGCAGAAAGACAAAAATCCTGCACATTCCTGGATGATTTTATAACAGCTTTTGTTGTCCACGGTCGGGACGAGAAACCCTGGGACAAAATTACTCTTGCAATAAAATCGATGCAATTTGGATAAAATTGACAAAACTACGAAGGTGAAGGTTGGGACAAGCCACGAACGTGACATGTCACGCTCTGTGACCTAAAGAAAAATACGAAAGAATTTTCTCAGTACATATTTGTTATGTGCCCCGTATTCCGCAAGTTGAAATCTTATTTTTTTTTGCATGTTATCTGGTAAGTCCAGAAATTAGCTGGGACATGAAATTGTAGGTTTTTTTTTCACTATTTACCCACCTGACACCTAGCCCTGGTCACGCGCCCTTCCCTATAGGAAAAATCAAAGGGGTTAATCACTCGACTCTACAGCTTATACGGAGTACCAAATTCAAGGGGTATCAAGGAGTACCTTCCACTGCAGGTGTACACCGGAGTACCGAAGTGGTTAACCCCTTGATGTTGACAAATACATAATTTAGCATTAATATATCCTCCATTTTAAATATACTTTTAAACGTAATAGTGTTTCTTACAACAATGTATTGTGTGCTTTAGATGCAAATAATATTCAAGTGGGTTTCTTCAATTTTCTCTCTCTCTCCCCCCCCCCCCCTACCACNCCCCCCCTACCACATACCAAGTAGATTTGGATATGGTGCGTGAACCATATGGTATAGGAAGCATAAGTAATCACGTGCAAACACCCTGATGACACGCAACAAGAACGACACTTCCTAAGTTATACCGTTGTCAGCATGTCGTACAATATCGCTCCTTAGAGTTATCAGTGATAGGGCGAAGTAACAAACCATCCAGCGCCTTTTATCAACACAATCTGATCATCAACTGGATTGTTCTTTAACAAAATCTTCAAGGAAGTATAAATAATGGAATTTTCGATTAACCACTACAATATAATTATTTCATGTCACAATTTTATAAAAAATGAAATACACCGATTTATACTTCAATGTTTAGAAAAACATTGATAAACGAGCCATTCAGTACTTAATATGGGTTGTATTGCCTCCTTCCTTCGGGAAATGCATAAAACGAGTCTTCCACATACCTGAATTCTGATTAGGGAATATTTTAATAGAATTAATCAATTGTTATGTAACCGTTGTTGATTAAGAAGTGATTCATCTCATAAATCTCGCCCAGCATTTATAAATATCGCAGACCTGATATTCAACGTTTTAAGCAATGTCGCTGGAAACGTTGAGGCCGTCATCAATGTGATCAAGGGAGTGGTAAAATCTTGGGTAAAATGCAATACACACGTACAGTAAGTACTCTGGAGCCTCTCTGGATATTGTGATAATATATCAGATAATAATAATCGTATGATTCAAATCGAATGAGGGTTCAATACTTCACACCCATCAGCTGTACTTTGCACAACATACCTCCGTACCCTCTGCCGTATAAGATTACATGATTAGAGTATAAAAAGGGCTCCACGAAGCTCACTTGGTATCATTTCCTTCACGGAAGAGTTGTGCGATACATCTCGAGCCTTCTCAGGAACTATTTCCAAATGCATCCAACCATGGCCACCCAGGTTTTATACAGGTTTGTACCGAGTACTCCCACTTTTATTCCGTAACTATGTTCCTTTCCAAACATGTTTTTGGTTTCCACTCCAGTCAACTTGTTCGGTTAAATTTCAAAATGTATTCCATGCACTTACATAACAGTAGCATTGCATTCCTAATTTTAAGTGTTTAATTTTTCTTCTTAAGAGTCCACAACTTGTAGCCTAATTTTAAAATATATTCGGCATGAAGAATCTAATTATTAATTACGCAAATTATACTTCAGGCAAACAAGCATAACAAGGACGCTGAAGGTGTCGACACCCACTGGCGTCCTGAGTGAAGATGACGTCGACG
>JYFJ02004450.1:0-32068 GCA_000934665.2 Catajapyx aquilonaris
TCCCCCGAGGTGACCCCTCCAGACTCTTCATCTCCTTCTGGTGGATCTATTCCCTGGTCATCATCATCGGATACGAAGCCTTGTACTTCGGATTCTTAGCGTCTCCAGTTCAGGAGGATTTGCCAGACTCATATCAAGAACTCAACAATAGGCGTAAACAATGGGAATGGGGGACATTTGAAGTTGCAAAGCCTTATTTAGCTGGTGTCTTTTCCGATAATGATTTGGAATACTTTAAACCCATAGCTCGCGATATGATCGATCAGCCGGACTTCACCACCTGCATTCGCAAATCAATAGATGAAAATTTTGCCTGCATAGCTCCATCGGACGTATTGCTTGCATTGGGGTCACAATACGTAGACAAGGCGGGAAATACTATATTGATGATAGCGACAGACGCTGTAATATTAGTATTATGTGGATACATTTTGGACAAACACAGCAAGCTGGGTCCAGTTCTTGACAGAATGTCACATTATTACATGGATTCAGGTCTGATGGGCAGATATGAGAAATACTTGGAGGTCACTTGTTTTCTGATGGGACTTCGGGATGCAAGGAAGCTGGACAGGTTGTATCGACACTCAATGGCTTTAAAGTTTGACCAAATGAGAGGAGTAATGTGCTTTCTTGCCACATGTTGCTGGGGTTGTGGAATTCTCTTCTTCATTGTAGAAATTACATCCGTTAGATCCGTACAATATGTGCATAATAAATAGAATATTGTAAAATCTCTCAAAATATAATTATTAATGCGTATCGGTTCTATTTACTAATGATTAACTTATTTTACACGAGCTTTATTCTCATTGAATGAGTATTTGGCATTGAAAATTACCGTTATAATATAATTATTTTTTTTCTGGTTCTTCATTATTCATAATATGGTGTCCTCCGAGTGAGATCAACTAATTGCAAGTTATTTCAAATATCATTTCAAGTGAGTAAACGGAACTACGTGTGTACGCGCTCCACTGTAACTCGATGCGCAATGGTAAGAACTATAAATAATTTTTGTAGTTGTCTCTCAATGTAAGAAACAAGGCCAATTATATTTGTAAATAAAGTAATCTTCGATCGATGTAGATAGCCATTTTTGGTACCATAAAAAGTGTGAATAATTAATACCTTTAAGCCAACGAAATTACACCCTCCAATGAATAATATATCTGATTGCCAGTAAGGGTTTCTCTATCATACCTATATGGTGATGACTATGAGATGAATGAATTTTAACTACGTTAAAAACTCACTAGTTGCATATTGACGAAGACCATTCCTGCTTATTGTGAAGTCAATAACATTTTTAAACTTCACAAATAATGTACTCTAATCCGATGAAATTCGTGTGATTCATGGGAATTAAAACATGAAGTGCATTTCCTCACACAGAGCAAAATATTTATGCAATTTCTTGATCCTTTGAAGTTTATCAGCTTGGCTTTCCACAGTATGATTAAATATAGGTACGATGATTGTTTTCAGCCATTTACGCCCCTTTGTCAGTGATGATAGATTTGGGTACCTGTACGAGTTTAGAAGTAATAGTTTATGGTATACCTGGTTCAATCATTTCTAGACAATGTAGCTAGATGTCGCTAGCTATCTATACCCTAATATCTGATGCACTAAATCTGCAATATTTGAAAATATTTATTATGCGAGTGTGACAATCCCTGCTTTATTCACTCGTGCTGCAATGTTCGCCGCCCTGAAACTGGGCCAGTACGATCAGGTATGTTGTGACAGATCCAGCCACCTAAAAAATGACAAAAGTGCACCTACATTAGCAGTGGTCATGATAATATTTTGTCACTTATTATTTTCAGTCACCAAATATATTTACGGCAGTGAGTAGTCCACGATTGACTGTGAAGTAATCGGCAGCCGATATCTCCATTGATGTGCTGGTCATTAGCTGGATGAGTGATTCCAGCTGGAATATCGACGGTTTGTTAACATATGCAACAAGGATAATGGGACTGTAATGTAAAGATGCTCACATTTGCTTTCGTTTTGGGGGCAGTAGTGAAGCGATTGGCCAAAATGAGATATGGCAACGATCTTGTGCTCTGAAAATAGATATTTCAATCACTTGCATGTGAACTCTAACGATTCTATCAGGACAAATGGGATCAACAAAAAGGTTCAGGACTTAATTTGGACATTTTAGATCGCTCCTGCACAGTAAAATATCATAAGCTTCGTGCCTCCTCCATTTAAGCTCCTTATGGCATTTAAACTTAAAGCAGAAAAGTGTTAATAAATAATTTCACTTACTATTCGTGGAACCGATCCCAATATAATTGTGAAAGAAACAGCTGACCACAAGCTGAAACCTATGGTGAGTAGACACGCAACAGTAGAGAGAGGAAGGAGTGTTCGCAAAAACAAATAGAAAAGCATAGTAGTGACAAACACAATGAGTTCCAGGTATAGAAAGGCAATGCACAATCCAAAGGTCCTGCTCATGAATCCTACCAAAAGACACAGTTCTTGATACAGGTCAGTGGCAGAGGTCAACTTCTTCAGCATTTTGTGATCATCGTTCCTATGTTCATTAGTAGACGCACGTAATGAAGCACACATTTGCGAAATTTCCTTGCTGAATTCAGTCAGTATGAGTCGAATGATGTTTGCCAAATATGATATTAATACAAGAATCAGGTGGACCTGAAATGAGCAGTGGAATTTCACAAATAGAGAGAACACGTTGCCTGGTACGAACAGGACTCCCTTAGTGGCATAAGAGATAATAAACATAGAGAGGGAGAGGACAGGTGTCACTATGGTGAAGACAACCATCGACGTTGAGCATCGTCGCAGTGTCTTTGTGTGTTGTTTCAAGCTCAGTCGAGATAACCGACGGATCAGCTTCAAGATTTGAGGCACCGATGCTTGAACCAGGATGTAATTGAGCCAAGGACCTCCGTGTATGACTCCTTCCAGGAACAGAAATGTTACCCATTCTGTTCCACCTTGTTCGTTGCTCCTGCGCCACTCTTCCATTGGGAAGCAGATGAACACTACTATGTAAGTGGCCAGCAGAATGAAGTGCACCACTGCAGGCCACCGTTGGTACCACTTCCAACTCTGCTCTTCCCTGGGCCAAGGACAAGGACCGATTCCTCCAAAGGTGGCCAAGATGGAGAGTGGTCTGAACGCGATCCAAAACGCGTCAGAATTATTGTATTCAGATGGTTTCGCTTCTTCCACCTGAATCACAGGGGACATTCTGAATGGCATTATTAAACGATTCAATATTTGAATGTCCCTTTTGTTCAACTGCAATAACAATAGTTGTAAAAGAAACTGCACGTCCTAAAATCAGTTGCGTACAACTTTTGAGAAAAAAACTGTTTCTACCGATTCTACAAACCCGTGCTGTAACTTGCGCGAGTATGTCACTAACTGAATATCTGCAAGGTAGTGAACTGGGTTCAATTAAACCACTCCCACTGAGGATATGCGGTTGTCAATAGACTGTCGGGTGTGGCTGGAATCTTGTCCATTAATTTATTAATTGCGCGTTGTCTAGAGCATAATAAATATTGTGGCAAATAATGAGGACAGAGTAGCTGTGCCAAGCGTGTATAGATAATCGTTAAAAAATGTTGGGAGAGAAACACCCTCTACGATGATGTGTATACTCGCTCTATATACCGTATAGTAATACTGCGTATTAGTGTATATTACAGCTCATCTTTTGGACACTTTTAACCTGTTTTCTGAGCATATAATATTGATCTTCCGACTCTACAGTCAGAAAGGAAGGTTTATTACTATTGTCATAATATGTGTGTGTTATTAATGTTCGTCATTTTGCATCGGTTTCGTGGACTCATTATATTTCACAAACTTGTGTAAAAATGACCCATTACTGCAAGTTTGAGAAGACAAGTGTGGTCGCTTATATCATATTCGTTGTTGTATGGGTGCTAACCCGCCTCTAAATCTATCCATTTTGGGTGCTACGGAATGAATATATTGTTCATTACTTTTCATTGTTGCCATGATTAACCACGAAAAGGCCACGAACATTTGTTAATGTACATAATTTTTTCCATGCAGGCGAAGAGCGACCACCTCAGTTGTTCCAGTGACAACGTTTCTACTGATAAAAGTCTGGAGGAATAAAATATTATAAATGACCACTTGATCCCAGATTTAAATATGGCCATTTGATTGGCACAGTCTCCCTCTCTCTCTGTCCTGTACAGCGCTTGGAGTTCGGGTGTGGATTTCCGTATGCTGGTTCTTCTCGCTGGCCTGTGGGTGTTCTGGTCGTTTGGAGGAGAATATTCTAGTCACTTGGAGGAATTTAACAGTTGCTGATTCCTCTTCCAGGGAGGGGGGGATTTCTCAAGTAGCGCGTTGCATAGTCGTGTAATATTTAAATTTAATAATTAATATTGAGAGTTTGTCGTCTGAGATGGGCAGGGGTGGGGGCCCGGATGGGTGGTTTATAGACTGGTTTTTACCAGTTTTAATTCAGTTCATATTGTGGGTTAGCTTGTGGCTCCCGTCATCGCTGACTACCCCTTATAGGGAAACGTCGTGATGGTGTTGTTGTTGTTGTTGCTGTTGTTGTAAAAACTCATTATTTTGTGATATTGACGAAGACCATTCCTGCCTATTGTGACGTCTATAACATTTTAAAACTTCACAAATGATGTACACTAATCCGATAAAATCCGTGTGATTCATGTGAATTAAAACATGAAGTGCATTTCCTCACACAGCGCAAAATATTTATGCCATTTCTTGATCCTTTCAAGTTTGTCAGCTTGGCTTTCAACAGTATGATTAAATAGGTACGATGATTATTTTCAGCTATTAAGGCCCCTTTGTCAGTGATGATAGAATTGAGTACCTGTAAGAGTTTAGAAGGAACAGTTTATGTTATGGTATATAGCTAGATCAATCATTTCTAGACGATGTAGCTAGGTGTTTCTAGCTATCTATACCCTAATATATGATGCACACACTAAATCTACATAATTATTATGCGAGTGTGACAATCCCTACTTTATTCACTTGTGCTGCAATGTTCGCCGCCCTGAAACTGTGCCAGTACTATCAGGTATGTTGTGACAGATCCAGCCACCTGCAAAATGACAAAAGTGCACCTGCATTAGTTGTTGTGGTCATAATAATATTTTGTCACGTATTATTTTCAGGCACGAAATATATTTACGGCAGTGAGTAGTCCACGATTGACTGTGAAGTAATCGGCAGCCGATATCTCCATTGATGTGCTGGTCATTAGCTGGATGAGTGATTCCAGCTGGAATATCGACGGTTTGTTAACATAGTGAACAAGGATAATCGGACTGTAATGTGAAGATCGATGCTCACATTTGCTTTCGTTTTGGGGGCAGTAGTGAAGCGATTTGCCAAAATGAGATATGGCAACGATCTTGTGCTCTGAAAATAGATATTTCAATCACTTTCATGTGAACTCTAACGATTATATCAGGACAAATGGGATCCAACAGAAAGGTTAATTTGGACATTTTAGATCGCTCCTGCACAGTAAAATATCTACAGCTTCGTGCCTCCTCCATTAATCTATGCCCCTTATGGCATGTAAACTTAAAGCAGAAAAGTGTTAATAAATTTACTTACTATTCGGGGAACCGATCCCAAAATATTTGTGAAAGCAACAGCTGACCACATGATGAAACCGACGGTGAGTAGACACGCAACAATGGAGAGAGGAAGGAGTGTTCGCAAAAACAAATAGAAAAGCATAGCAGTGACAAACACGATGAGTTCCAGGTATAGAAAGGCAATGCACAATCCGAACGTCCTGCTCATGAATCCTACCAAAAGACACAGTTCTTGATACAGGTCAGTGGCAGAGGTCAACTTCTTCAGCATTTTGTAATCATCGTTCTTATGTTCACTAGCACGCAACGAAGCACACATTTGCGTAATTTCCTTGTTGAATTAAGTCAGTATGAGTCGAATGATGTTTGCCAAATATGATATTAATACAAGAATTAAGTGAACCAGAAATGAGCAGTGGAATTTCATAAATAGAGAGAACATGTTGCCCGGTACGAACAGGACTCCCTCAGTGGCATAAGAGATAATAAACGTAGCGAGGGAGAGGACAGGTGTGACTATGGTGAGGACAACAATGGACGTTGAGCATCGTCGCAGTGTCTTTGTGTGTTGATTTAAGCTCAGTCGAGATAACCGACGGATCAGCTTCAAGATTTGAGGCACCGATGCTTGAACCAGGATGTAATTGATCCAAGGACCTCCGTGTATGACTCCTTCCAGGAACAGAAATGTTACCCATTCTGTTCCACCTTGTTCGTTGCTCCTGCTCCACTCTTCCATTGGGAAGCAGATGAACACTACTATGTAAGTGGCCAGCAGAATGAAGTGCACCAGTGTTGGCCACCGTTGGTACCACTTCCAACTCTGCTCTTCCCTGGGCCAAGGACAAGGACCGATTCCTCCAAAGGTGGCCAAGATGGACAGTGGTCTGAACGCAATCCAAAACGCGTCAGAATTATTCTATTCAGATGGTTTCGCTTCTTCCACCTGAATCACAGTGGACATTCTGAATGGCATTATTGAACGATTCAATATTTGAATGTCCCTTTGGTTCAACTGGAATAACAATAGTTGTAAAAAAAACTATTTCTACCAATTCTGCAAACCGATTCTACAAACCTGAATATGCACGTAAACTGTAACTTGCACGAGTATATTACTAACTGAATATCTTCAAGGTACTGGGGTTCATTTCAACCCCTCCCACTTATGATTTGTGGGTGCCAAGAGACTGTCGGGTGTGGCTGGAATCATGCCCATTAT
The DNA here is from genome assembly GCA_000934665.2 of Catajapyx aquilonaris. NCBI lineage: Eukaryota > Metazoa > Arthropoda > Diplura > Dicellurata > Japygidae > Catajapyx > Catajapyx aquilonaris. Next base: position 6,838 of record JYFJ02004450.1, read on the forward strand.
TTCAATGCTCCTTCTCTAGAGCCTGGTAAATAGTGTGGCAAGTAATGAGGACAGAGTACCTATACCAACCGTGTATGTATAGATAATCGTTAAAAAATGTTGCGAGGGAAACCCCCTCTACGATGATGCGTATATACTCGCGTATATGCGAGTAGTAATACTCTATTATATTACAGCTCATCTTTATCTTAAAGCCATTGGACACTTTTAACCGTTCTGTTTTGTGAGCATAATTGATCTTGCGAATCTACAGTCACAAAGGAAGGTTTATTACTATTGTCATTCGTTTGTGTAATAATTAAAGTGCGTCATTTTGCATCGGTTTCATGGACTCATTTAATTTCACAAACTTAAGGGGGCGGATAATACTGGAATACACATGTGGCACATATTCCACACAATCATGCAACAAGTAATAAGGGAATGGAACAGCCGCAGTGTAAGTGAATTACTATATTATGCCCAGACATATGGCAATCAGGGCGCACAGAGTCAGTGTGTGTTGGCCAAGGATCTTTGTCACACGCATGATGTGGGAAGTAGGCGAATCCGAGTGTGACTTTGGCAGCCTCTGGGGCATCAGGGTCAGGTCATCATGCCATGGGGGAGGAGGAGGAGGAGATGAAGGAGGGGAGACCACCACCATCCGGGGGAGGAAGCTGGAGGTGGACCTGGTCTACTGCCCTCTGGCCATCGCCATTGGACTCATCATGATCAGGAAGATAGTTCTCAAGTGGTAGGACTTGCCTTTCAGAATCCAGGACATAATGAGAGACCCCAAATGACCAAGTGAACTAATAGCACTATTGTTTGGCATACACTTTGCTACAGCATGTATCCTGCGGGACACCTGCTGGGCTTGCATCAACCCAAACAGAGGAAACCAGTAGAAAACCATGCATTGGAGGCAGCGTATAAGCATAACAAAAAGCTGAGCCAAAAACAAGTCAGTATGTGGTGTTAGTGTAATGTGATACACTTCCATAATTTTTATAGTGCCAACAAATTCCATAAAAATATGAGTAATTCCAATGCAGATTGCAGGACTTTCGAAGCAGTTGGACTGGGAGGTGAGGAAGGTGGAGAGATGGGTGAGGTTGAGATGGAGGATGGATCAACCTTCGAAGCTGGACAAGTTTGCCAAGGCAGGAGGACAATTAATTTTCTACATACTGGCCTTTGTCTATGGTTTCTCCATCTTGTACGACAAACACTGGGTCTAGAACCTAGATGGCTGCTGGAACGGTCATCCAAACCATGTGAGTTTGGCAATAGATTGGATATTGGCCAATCTTGATTTTTTGGCCTCTATAAAAATTTGCTTCCCTATCTTTCCATTTATCCCCCCCCCCCCCTACGGGGTATTCGGGGGAGATGAAGGGTGTAACCCCAGGTTGGGTTCGAACCCGGGACCTTATCATCCGTGGGCGCGTACGTTACCGCAGTGCCACTCCGTCTCCCCTCATTGATGTTATTTCCGCTCATGATAGTGAGATTCCAATATCTCAATGTTTTAGTTCCAGTAAATTTCAGTTTAAATACACCGCTTTACCACAAATAATCAATTCCTAATGCTTTCAGGAAGTAGACACATCCATTCGGATGTACTACATGATTAAACTAGGCTACTACTGGTCTGAATGCGTTTTGATTTTCTTCGATGTCAGGCGGAAAGATTTCTATGAGATGCTTGTGCACCATGTGGCCACCATTATACTCTTGTCATTCTCGTGGGCCTTCAGTTACTTCCGCATAGGGGCCATAATTGCTTGTCTTCATGATTTAGCCGACATCTTCCTACAGGTTAGATACTGATAAAACAGTAATCCCTGCAATCACAATACTTTTGTTTCAATAGGGTGTAAAAATGACCCATTACTGCAAGTTTGAGAAGACAAGTGTGGTCGCTTATATGATATTCGTTGTTGTATGGGTATTAACCCGCCTCTACATATATCCATTTTGGTTGCTACACAGGTAAGATGTGTGACTGTTTCCATTGTTATCAATTTTCATTTTTTAAATTTCTCAGTGTCATTTATCAGTCCATAACCGGCAAGTATCCTGTGCTTTCCTTGTTGGCTGGCCTCCTGATGATCCTCCAAGTTTTGCACATATTTTGGACTTACTTTGTTCTGAGAATGATGATGAATGTTATCAACCATGGAAAGGTTAGTGTCTCTCTATTGCAATGGAAATCAATTATGCACTGTCAAAGTTCCCTGAAATCATTCCAGTGAGAGAATAGACCTCTGATAACAGATTTAAAAGAAGCATCATGTTGGAATATTGATTCTAGCTGCACCTGTTTTACTATATTTAATGAATTATTGTCAATTACTTTTCATTGTTGCCATGGTTAGCTACGATAATGCCACGGAAATTTGTTAATGTACATTTTTTTATGCAGGCGAAGGGCGACAGCCTCAGTTGTTCTAGTGACAACGTTACTACTGATAAATGTCTGGAGGACTAATACATTGTAAATGACCACTTGATCACAGACTTAAATATTTCCATGTGATTGAAACTACAGAATTTGGCGTGTATTCGCTTCAGTTGGATATAATAATTATAATATTATATGCATGAATGTAGGCCTATGGCATTTTTCACATCATTTTTCTCACTGATTGCTAAAAATATTAGCATACCCATGACAACAGCAGTGGCTGAAGTCTTTTAAAAAAATTAAAACGCTACTTACCAATATCTCCCACGAAAACATTCTCAACCAACTCCTGTCATCGGGACCTGCTGTCCGTTGTTATATTCACATGTTCCAATGAATGTTTGCATTATTGGAGTTTGACAGGATTGCGTAAGAAATCCCTGAACACAATCACATGGGGCACCTGTTCTTTTCTCTCTACCACATAGCAATTCCCACAAAATAAAGCAGCTAACAACAATAGAACAATAAATTACTCGATCTACGGGCTTCTCATTATGTGCACACAGTACGTGGCTTTATTGCAAAAATCAAACCATATACGCGTATTCACCCTCATTTGATACCAGAAACCAGCAGATGTCTAGTGCGTCGTGAAATCAAGTGCTTTTTATACAAGGGCCGTTTTCTCGAACAGTGGTTCAAATGTAAACCGGGTTCTAAGACAGTTTAATCCCTGATTTGATTGTTGTTAGGCTGTTGTCAAGGGTTTAAACCGGCTTTGAACCGGGTTTACATTTGAACCACTGTTCGAGAAAACGGCATTTATGTCCTGGCTTCAGTAGATTATACATTATAATAATGTAGTTCAGAGCACTATAGACATGTTTTGGCAACTTGCTCATTGTTGTTGTTTACTGGCAACCCACCTCAATGTACTCCGACTTCAGCCAATCTGATGTCCGTTATTTCGGACATCTTTTACATTTTGTTCCTTATCGACTTGAAATGTAAGGAAGATGCCGCGCCCCCTTAGGATTCCACCCAGAGCTGTTCATCGCCATGTAGTTCATATCGTCAAGAAAAAATCATTCTTCAAGAATCCAGACCGAATCGAAAGATGTAAGCTATCATTCAATAGCATATTACTGTATAGTATATGGTTTTCTTATTGTCCTCTCTTACTTTCTTCTGTTACTGTACAGTCCTACCCTACATGACTACTGATAATGAATGCTAAATAATGAAACACAAGGTGGGCCTAATGAAATATTCTCACTCTCATTATAGCCGTCAACTTTGCTAAGATCAGGTCACTGTCCATCGAGGGCGAAATACAAAACCTTAAGAATAAGCTAAACGCTCTGCAGAAACCCATAGGTAATGTAATTGATGGGACTCTGGATTCTGATGATGAAGTTTACGATGGACCATATCAAGAGGGGTTCCATTTTCCGATGGAATACGGTGCATGTACCACACCTAATTATAACCTTGACATAGGGAGTCGACGTTCTACACCGATAGAACCTCCTATCAATGTAAAATACGCTCCAAATATCGTAGTAGAACCGACCTATGGCTTCAGGAGACAAACGGTAACAGATCAAGATCGATGTAAGTACTTTTTAATTCATTACAATGACAGTAGTTGTAATGTCGTTTAATGATCCACAGGATTTTAATTTAACGAGATAGTACAGTACTTTTATTGCAATTTCAAGACTGTCTATTGAGGGTTGCTTGGGTTACATGAATGATTCATACAGTAGTAGTGTCAGGGAGCATGTACTACGTAAGAGGCGCAAACATTCGATTTCTGCGTCTCTCTGTTTGGGTCGTTGCCAAGGCTGGCGGCCATTTTGAAGTGTGGGTAACGCCAACGAGGCAAAAATAGAGTCGCCATCTTTGATTTGAGCGTGTTCTTGCCCTTCTTGCCATGTAGTTGCCATGGCCGCCACAATCATCAAAGATGGCGGACCCTATTTTTGCCTGTACCCTATTTATATACCTCGTTGGCGTTTCCCACACTTCAAAATGGCCGCTATCCTTGGCATCGGCCCCAAACAGAGAGACGCGAACATCAAAGGCGCCTCTTATGTAGTATATGCTCCGTGATAGTGTGAAGATTGGTTTTTGACAATTTCTAGGTGCGTATCATGATCGCATAAAAATGCTGCGGGGTCTGACCCATGCACGTGATGAGATGCTTCGCCAGTTCCAGCTTCCACGTATGCCACTACAAGGGATGTGGGACCAACCACTTAGTCATGGTGAGTATTTCTAACTGCAGACAACTATCTCCATAACAATAAGTTTAATCAATTTTAGTGGTGGAAAATATGAAAAGTGAGCTGCCTGGTATACAGGAAGAGAAGAACAGGAGCGCTTACGAGAAAACCATCAGAACAATAGAAAGTATATGCGAAAAATGGGGAAAAAATGAGGAAAAGCATTTCTCAGATGCTTCAGTGCCAGGTGTTCAGACACTGAAGGATACGTACTTCAGGATGTGCAATGACGCGCCCAGAGCAGAGTACGACCTACTATGGTTCTGCCGCCAAGAACGCCAGACATACAGAACTGAACAGACTAAAAATGGACGGAAATATAAAATAGAAGTATCTCCAAATGCTCCTGAAGCACACAACTATTCTAACGTTTCTTTCAAGAAGAAGTACGAAAAATTGAGATTGCCGAAGATACACGAACCTCAGAAAAAACCTTGGGTGAAACGTATGGAAATTGAATTAGCAAAGCCCAAGATAAAGGCATGGAAGAACCCTTCCAAATTCGATGGTCTGCCACAACCACTCTCTACACATGCATTTGCAAAGTTGAGAGCCATGAAATGGAAGAAGCCAACTTGTCAGGAGAAAGACATGCCCAGAAAATAAAACATAAACTACGATTAGGTCTCCAGCTATAAGAGGACGCAATATTTTTAGCAAGACTTCCTGATAACAACAAGACGCAAAATTTTTGTAAACCGTTTCAAATATTTGACTATTAAAAATTATTAACGTGCATCTAAGATTTAGTCACTTTTGAGTTAAATCTGCATTTTTTTTAAATCACATTCTAAGAGCTGATAGGAAAACAGAAATTGCATCGTAATTCGTCTGACATCTTGCTCATTGTTGGGTTGGCTTGTTGATTGGCAACGTTGATTTCAGTCGAACTTGATTGATGCCTACAACACATCTATCATTTATGTTAGGCATCGTTGTTCTTTATCGACTTTAAATATTAAGAAAGATGCCACACCCTCTTAGGCAAGCTCCACCCGAAGATGATGAGTTTGAAGTTGTCATAGCCAAAGTGGACAAATCATTTTTCAAGATTGCCGACCGCATCGAACAATGTAAGCAACATTATGAATCACAAGGTTAGGTCTATAATATTCTTTGTGTCGTTATAGCCGTCTGCTGTGCTAAGATAAGGTCATTGGCCATCGAGGGACAAATACAAAACCTTAAGAATAAGATAGACAGTCTGAAGAAACCTATCGATAGAGTAGTTGACGGGACTCTGGGTGATGATGATGATTATGATGGACCATATCTAGAAGGGATGCACCTTCCTCTGGAATACGGTGCATGTGCCACACCAAATTCAGACCTTGACAACGTGAGTCGACGTTCTACGCCGATAGAACCGCTTATCCCCGCAAAGTATAATATAGCAGATCCCATAATAGAATCGACCTACGGCTACAAGCAAAACAAAGTAACAGATTCCGAAAGAGGTAAGTAGCCTACCTGATATTTTGATGTAATTTACTCTTGTAATGCACCCAATAACATAGGGGTAAAGTTCAATGTAATATTGTGTAATAAGAGTACACATGTACCAGCTCGTAACAGCCATTCTCAATTGATGGAAAAAAAATTTGGTTTGTCGACTTTCAAGTTGATAATTNACCAGCTCGTAACAGCCATTCTCAATTGATGGAAAAAAAATTTGGTTTGTCGACTTTCAAGTTGATAATTTATAGCCTACACTCTTAACCATTTACCTTCTCTAGAGAGGGTAAATGGTTAAGAGTGTATGGAGCTTACGTTCTGTTTTATTTAAAATTGCTATTTATCTATTTTAGATAAGTATTTCGACAACGTTAAAATGCTGCGGGCTCTGACCCATGCACGCGACGAGATGCTTCGCCAGTTCCAGCTACCACATATGCCAGATAAAGGACAGTGGACCGATATATTTCATGAGAGTAAGTAACAGAGATGAATTTTCTCCATAAAGATGCTTTCACAATCTAATGAGTTTATACCCCCAATTTCAGTTGTGCAAAATATGGAGAGCGACTTGTCTGGTTTAAAGAACAAGGAAAGCACGACAGAAATTGAGAAGAACATTATAAAAATAAAGACGATTTGCGAAAAATGGGGAGAGAATGAGGAAAGGCGACTTTCAGATGAATTTGATCCAGAAGGAAAGGAACTTGAGGAATTGTACTACAGATTCAACAAGGACGCACCCAGAAAAGAGTACGACCCGGAGTGGTTCAGCCGCCAAGAAGGCCAGACATACAGAACCGAAACGACTAAGATGGGACGGAAATACGAGATAGAAATATCTCCGAATGCTCCTGAAGCAAACAACTTTTCCAGAATTTCGATCAAGTGGCCTGAAAACAAGTGGAATGTGCCTAAGATAAAAGTGCCTCCAAAAAAACCTTGGGTGGAACGTATGGAAAGAGATTTGGCAAGGCCCAAGGTGAAGGTATGGAAGAACCCTTCCAAGTTCGATGGTCTGCCAACACTAGTCCCATTAGACGTGATTGCAAAGTTGGATTTCATGAAAAAGTCATCTGAACGAAGAATAATTGTGTCTAGAAAGAAGACTATAGGTAAGGAGGAGGATATTCGCAGCACATCAAGCATAAGCTCTTATGAAGTGGATTAAAACTGCCTCTAAGAAGATCCCGCTAGACCTCCCTATAAATTATGCAAAAATTTTACAAAATCTTTCCAACACCGGCTAGAACTTGACAAAATTATTAAAGTGAGGTAAATTAGAGATAAATCTGCAAATCTCTCGATGCTTTTGATGTATTGTAAAATAAACACATTTATATACATTACATTTATTAGAATGCAATTTTACTACTGTTCATAGTCCAAGAGGAAATTAATTTATGAAAATAAAATCAAAAATTTATGGGCCCAAAAAGTACTAGGAATTCTTTAGGAATTTTGTTTTTGTGAAGGCAACAGCTGCTAATAAGTGGAGTCCGCCTGTGATGAGACACTCAACCACGTAGACATTAGGGGAATTAGTCAAAAATGAATAAAAAAGGTAAGAGTGACAAATAAAATTAAATAAAGGTACAAGACCACAATGCACATTCCGAAAGTTCTGCTTATGGAGCGCACCAAGGAGCAAAGTTCATGAAACATGTCAGTGGCAGAGGTCAATTTCTTTAAAATGATGTCGTCATCACCCTTTTTCACAGTATGCACCAGTGACGTAGGACAAAGTGACCGTACTGTACAGGGTGTGTCAACTGTCACAATTGTGAATAAATGAGTGTACAGTTCCTAATACGGTGTAACAATTACGGTGCAAGGATATGCCGAAGTGGCATCAAAATCTTGTTGTCATTTACGGTTAAGGCTCTGTGCAGTTTGTGATTGGTGGACAGCTGTAGAGTCTGTTTCCACTTTCCGAACCATTGAACTGCACAAGGACTATCAGATAGGTTGTGACTGTGGCTGCAATCTGCAATAGAAGGATAGTGAATTGAGTCTATTTATTGCCAAGAAATGTTGAAGTTCAATCATCAGCCATGCTGCAGAAATGATCTAACTCACTGAGGTGAGCAGACCCCGGTTGATGGTGAAGAAGTTGGCAGCAGTGATCTGCACTGGTGGTCCACACATCCTCTGGATCAGGGCCTGGACCTGGGAACATTTGCATCCATATTACACACTATTGTGTATACAGTACTATGAATACGTATGATATACCTGTACAGTAACTTATTATGTAACTACAGTCACCAACCTGTACCCGGCAGTCCAAACTCATGTTTAGTTGTCGGACACCAATCAGGTCGTTCAGGGAATTCGAGGACTGAAATTAGTCAAAGGAGAATAATTTCAATTGGAGGACAATGGAGGACAATGTGCTAATCAAATACATATTTCACAACGTATGTCCAACAAATGCAAATTCATACGGAGGCTTCGACATATGCCCCAGAGGAATGATTAGGGGTAGTTTTTTACTGGGAAGGTCATAAGCACATTGGACTTGACGGTGATGTAATGGTGCGCTCCATCACGCAACACCGTGGTGCTAATTGGCAGTTTTTCACACCTACCTTCTGGCAGATGTCTCCAATCAATAGAGTGGTGAAGTACACGAGGACTGTACGAGCAGTTACCCCTGCCATCAACACAATGATCATCGTTGGAGTGAATTGGCTCAGTTGCGTGAGTAACACGAATGCGCCAACTCCTATTTCCAATATGCACGACAAGTACACGACACATGTGGCCAGTCCGTATATTCTGCTCACTTCTTCGGTCATGTCACACAGGGACAAATACGTGTAGCACTCAGTTGCCAAATCACTCTCAAAAGCCTTGCGGCTGGATTGATTCAGTGAACTGCAAATGTTGATGTCGGAGCAGGTCGATGAGATGGCCTTGTGCACTCTGTCCAGCCTGCGTCCGATGGACAGAGAGAAGAAGAGCAACTGTCCAGGAATCATATATCGAAGGACCGTCACTCTGAAGTAGACCAGAGACAAGTAAATTCCGCTCAAGTGATGTCCAAACCTATTAACGATCACAGCCAAAGTCGGAAATGTGCAGGACAACAAAGTAATCGCCACAATTCTCCAGGAAATAATTCGCATCTCACGGTTCACTTCGTTTGATACATATTTGCAGTCCAAGGCGTGAAACTTGTCCAGTAACCTCCTAGTGTTCTCACCGTTGAAAATGATGAAGGCGATGTTGGTCAGAGGCATAATGAAGATGCACACATAAGTAACGAGAGATGCGTAGTCCATGGTAGTAACTAATTCACCTCGGAATATGTAAAGCTCGTATTTCGGGTGAGAGTCAAATGCAAGTGTCATGAAATATACGATGACTAAGAAGACATTCAAGAAGGTGGGCCAGGTGCACCAGAAGCTGCGCTTCTTCGGGTAGATAGGACAAGTCCATAATCCAAAGATGGACGACGCCTTTGCCAGAGGAACAAATGACCAGTATAAGTCCTGATGGACTATTGCACCCGTTGCCATGATTCGGATCATTTTATTAAATCAAATTATCTGAACCTTTGCCTTGGGCCGTAATTAGTAACAAATCATAGGCTATAAAGCTTGAATAATTGTCAGAAAGAGGTGAAGACATTAGTTGGTGTTGCACTGGTCACTTACTGTAATTGCGATTAACTGGTGGGCCTCTATAAACTTAATTGTGGGGCTTAACGTCGCTCTAATTCTGCCGCAAGGCTCAACACCGACGCCAGGGGGTGGTCCTCCTCCTGGAAATTTGGCCACTCTCGGGATCTTTAACGTGCACTCGCGCAATGTCACAAGCACACGACCGAAGGCTTTACTTCCCCTCCGAAGGAAGGCGCACTCTCACTTTTCTACCACCCGGAGAAAAGTCACCGACCTCGGCCGGGTTCGCACCCACAACTTTGGGACCAGAGGCGAACGCTAACAACCAGTCCACCGGCGCCGGTTGGCCTCTGTAAACTGTGCCATTGATGAATAGCTCAATCTTTGTGTTGGTTGATTTAATGCTGTCGTAAAAGAATACAAGTTAGTGAAAAGGGATAAGGAAAAAAAAAGGCTCTATATTGGTTGGGTAATGTCCCACATCTCACAACACAATGTTGCCCATCAGTGTGACCACTATTGTTGGTTTCTGCGAAGCATGTTTTGTTTACACAATGTCGTATATACCTTAAAATATAATAGGCTTTCTTTGTTAAGACAGCTATGGTATTAGAAAAAGACTAATGAATGTTTCAGCTCACCCGTGTCTCCGTATTGTATTGTTCAGTTGAAAATATTGGCAATGGCGTATATTAGAGTTACATAATTGTGACTATAATAACATGCCCACTACTCCTCTCAGGTGGAAAAGGTCGATGGTATTATACTGTATAATATTGGTTGACACTAAAACAACTTGAAAAAGTTAGTGCTGTAAGATGCGTGAAAATACTGTATAAAATAATAGAATGTAACCTGGCGAGGCAAATACTGGATATTTCTTTTTGATTTACAAGTATGAAATACTAGCTGCGATACCCGGCGTTGCCCGGGAATAAATGGATATCTCCTACCTGTAGCCCCGTAGAAATTTTCATGCACAGAGAGCAGCCAGCGCCATGACACTATTAGGAAGGTCGGGTCCATGGTCATACACGAGTAAGGTCTGGACACCCCCACCTACCCCCTGCCGGGGCGTTTTGCAGGAGGTGCTGACCTGAGTGCGCCTTGAGACCTTTCACGGAACATTTATGTGGCGACCCCACTGGACTACGCTGAACTTTATAGGTACAAAGGGGAAGCGCTACATTGGGGGACCCAACATGGGCGTGCGGCCATGTTGGGCCCACATGTATAGCTTCACTTTTGTACCTATAAAGTTCAGCGTAGTCCGGTAGGGATGTCACACAACAGTGCAGTGAAAGGTCTCATGGCGCTCTGTGGTGAGCACCTCCTGCAAAACGCCCCGGCATGCGATAAGATAAGAACGTAGAGGTAGTGTCCGGATGCTGGCCGGGTCGGAAGGACGGTAGAGGTAGGAGGTGCAGGAAGCGGACCACAGACGGCAGGCGAATGAGATTGGAATTGGTGGGCGGCAGGAGAATGAGGCATGCCGGAGGGACGGACAGACAGACTCACATCTGTCTTTATGGATAAATAGAAAGGCCGGGAGAGGTTGGAGGTGTTGCAGATGGACCACAGATGGTAGGCAAATGACGGATGGTGTTATGCAGGCGGGAGAGGTTGAAGGTGTTGGAGTATAGGTCCACAGATGGCATTGGTGGGCGGACAGACAGACAGATGGAAAGACAGACAGACAGACAGACTCACATCTGTCTTTATTGTTTTAGACTCGCTTTTCGAATGTACCCGTCCCGGCAATGCACGTAAGGGTATGACCCAAGCAGCTGGGGGTCCGTGTTCGTCCCAGCGTGGTAGACCACACAGTCGGGACCGCAGGGATACATAGAGTTGTATTGGCTTGTACGAGGTTGTATATGATTGTACGGAGATGTATAGGAAAGTACGGGAAAGTACGGGGTAAGGGAGGTAGGTACGTGTGAACGGGAAAATGTCCACACAGGGGAATACTCGTCCGACGGTACTGTCTGATGTCTTGATCCCACTTCTGACACCACTTAATATGTCACCCGAATGGATGAACATATAAAAGCCAGTGGGTAACAATCAAGTAGTTATTATTCGTCAGGGTGAGTGTGTGAGGGCAAAAGGCAATAGGTCAGGGATGGGAGATGACGACCAAACAAGTGGCCTCAGATACAGTCCGGAGCGCCAATATATAGCAAGAAAACCGTAAAGGACGATGGGAGTTGACAAGTTGCACTAGATGTAGAAAAAAGCAAACGGTGGGTGACACATAAAATTCAGTAATGCAATGGAGAATCGGAAGTCAGTGAAATGCAGGAAGTTATACATAGTAAGATCCGGTACGGTCACAATAATTGTGAATAAATTGAGTCTACATTTCCTGATACGGTGTAACAATTAAGGTGAAAGGATATGCCGAAGTGGCATCCAAATCTTGTTGTCATTTACGGTAAAGGCTGTGTGGAGTTTGGGATTGGTGGACAGCTGCAGAGTCTGTTTCCACTTTCCGAATCCCTGAACTGCACAAGAACTATCAGGTAGGTGGTGACTGCGGCTACAATCTGCAATAGAAGGATAGTGAATTGAGTCGATTTATTGTCAAGAAATGTTTAAGTTCAATCATCAGCTATGCTGCAGAAATGATCTAACACACCGAGGTGAGCAGACCCCGGTTGATGGTGAAGAAGTTGGCAGCAGTGATCTGCACTGGTGGTCCACACATCCTCTGGATCAGGGCCTGGACCTGCGAACATTTGCATGCATATTACACACTATTGTGTATACAGGGTGCTCAAAAACTCGCGGAAAGTGGCCAGGTAGCCTGATAGGACTCGCAAAACTAATATAGGGATGTGGAAGTAGTTTTGGGCTAACTTGCATAGTTTTTGCGTACGACGCCTTTAAGATTTCGGGAGTTTCATGACGTCACATCCGCCTTGAGGCCCCCCATTGCGTCATCATACATGTCGTTGTGGCTGTTGCCATTGGCACTGATTATTGTTGCGAATATTGTCAACTGTGATTGTTGAGAAATAAACAATCTAATAATAAATCGCAACAATAATCAGTGCCAATGGAAACAGCCACAATAACTCGACGCATAAATGATGACGCAATGGGGGCCTCAAAGCGGATGTGACGTCATGAAACTACCGAAATATTGAAGGCGTCGTACGCAAAAACTATGCGAGTTAGCCCAAAACTACTTTCACATCCCTATATTAGTTTTGCGAGTCCTATCTGGCTACGTGGCCACTTTCCGAGAGTTTTTGAGCACCCTGTAATACAGTACTATGAATATGATATACCTGTACAGTAACTTATTATGGAACTACAGTCACCAACCTGTACCCTGCAGTCCAGGCTCATGTTCAGTTGTCGAACACCAATCAGGTCGTTCAGGGAATTCGAGGACTGAAATTAGTCAATGGAGAATAATTTCAAATGGATGACAATGAAGGACAATGTGCTAATACGTACTAAAAGTATACATAGTCTTTACGCAGATTGTGCCAGTAGCTTCCAGAGCAGGCGGCATTTCAAATTCTCACATAAATAAATAGGCAGTTATTAAATTATTATCAATAGTTACTTAACGTAATATAAAAGTACGCCACAAAAATACTGTATGCAATGCTGCGCTCGATCACCTTGGTGCTAATTGGCAGTTTTTCACACCTACCTTCTGGCTGATGTCTCCTATCAATATAGTGGTGAAGTACACGAGGACTGTACGACCAGTTACCCCTGCCACCAACACAATGATCATCGTAGGAGTTAATCGGCTCAGTTGCGTGAGTAACGCAAATGCGCCAACTGCTATTTCCAATATGCACGACAAGTACACGACACATGTGGCCAGTCCGTATATTCTGCTCACTTCTTCGATCATGTCACACAGGGACAAATACGTGTAGCACTCAGTTGCCAAATCACTCTCAAAAGCCTTGCGGCTGGATTGATTCAGTGAACTGCAAATGTTGATGTCGGAGCAGGTCGATGAGATGGCCTTATGCACTCTGTCCAGCCTGCGTCCGATGGACAGAGAGAAGAAGAGCAACTGTCCAGGAATCATATATCGAAGGGTCGTCATTCTGAAGTAGACCACAGGCAAGTAAATTCCGTTCAAGTGATGCCCAAACCTATTAACCATCACAACCAAAGTCGGAAATGTGCAGGACAACAGAATAATCGTCACAATTCTCCAGGAAATAATTCGCATCTCATGGTTCACTTTGTTTGATGCATGTTTGCAGTCCAGGGCGTGAAACTTGTCCAGTAACCTCCTGGTGTTCTTTCCGTTGAAAATAATGAAGGCGATGTTGGTCAGAGGCATTATGAAGATGCACACACTAGTAACGAGAGATGCGTAGTTCATGGTAGTAACTATTTCACCTCTGAATATGTAACTCTCGTTTTCCGTCATGAAATATGCAATGACTAAGAAGACATTCAAGAAGGTGGGCCAGGTGTACCAGAGGCTGCTTTTCTTCGGGTAGATAGGACAAGTCCATAATCCAAAGGTGGCCGAAGCCTTTGCCAGAGGAACAAAGGACCAGTATACGTCCTGATGGACCATTGTATCTGTTGCCATGATTCGAACCATCTTTTCTGGTCCTATTAAATCTAATTAACTGAACCTTTGCCTTGGTCAGTAATTAGTAACAAATTAGATAAGGGTTGAATAAACGTCGGAAAGAGGTGAAGACACATTAGTTGTTGTTGCACTGCTCACTTAGGCTACTGTACTTGCGATAAACTGCTGGGCCTCTATAAACTGTGACATTGATAAATAGCTCAATCTTTGTGTTGGTCGATTTCATCCTGTCGTAAAAGAATACACATTGATGAAAAAGGATAAGGAAAAATGGCTCTATTGTTTGGGTAATGTCCCACAACTCACAACAAAAATGCTTCGCAGAAACCAACAATAGTGGTCACACTGATGGGCAGCATTGCCCATCAGTGTGACCACTATTGTTCGTTTCTGCGAAGCATTTTTGTTTACACAATTTCGAATATACCTTAAAATATAATAGGCTTTCTTAGTTAATACAGGTATGGTATTAGGAAAAGACTAATGAATGTTTCAGCTCACCCGTGTCTCCATAGTTCAGTTCACAATGGCATATAGTAGAGTTACATGATTGTGACTATAATGATATTGCTGTCTCATGCCCACTACTCATCTCTTGTGGAAAAGGCCGATGGTATATTCTTATATACCGTAAAATATTGGGTGACACTAAAAACAACTTTAATAAGTTAGTGCTGTAAGAAGCGTGAAAATATAAACTAATAGAGTGTGGCCTGGCGAGGCAAATGATGGATATTTCTGTTTGGTTTATGAAATATTGATTACTGGTGGCAATTAATTATTTTGGAGTTAGTAAAAGGCCACAAAGGTCAGCTGTCCATTCCGTGGGCCCTGAGTGTATGTCATTCATACATGCCAAGTATGCACGTATTAATTCGCAAATGGATTCATTACTTCACATTGTCAATTTAAGGTACGAATATAAAGCAAGCTGTCGAGCATTACATAACCACTTCTCAAGCGTTTCTATGCCTCTAGTGTAACTGCGCATAATTTATTATTCGGTGACATAATGTATGTGATGGCAAGCGTATGCGTAGAACCGAACCAAGTGGCTAGCACAGTTCACAATATAAATGTAAGTAATACTTCAAATCGCTTCAAATGTAATGAAACAAGAAATGTGGAAATTCAGAGTATACTCGAGACCTATCTGTATGCTTACATCTGACAATAAGTAGTGTACAGCTATCAGTGCATGAGAAACATGGTATAGATGGTCAAAAACATTCAAATAGGTTATTACAATCATGTCCTTGAATATCTGACTTCGCCTGGGAGCGCCTGTGGACGGGTAGTGTCCACGGAAATGACATCCGCTGACGTGACGAACTCTATGCTTGTTCCACGTAAAACGTGGTTCGTTTAGGTTACAAATTTTTAGTTCAAATGAGTAAGCTCTTTGTACCTAATAGCACACTTACTCGAGCAAAAATTTAAATTTGAACTGCTTACCTACATTTGCCAGGTGCCACAGATGTGACGCACTGATCTCGATACTTCACTAAAGGACAATAATTAATAGCAATTAACCAGTTAACAAAATAACACATCTATAGGTGACAACAATGTCGAATGTATTTCCGTATACCTGCGGCCGTTGAATGGATCTAATGAGATGCGCAGTACTACTGCAAGTAATCAAGAAGCAACGCCTCAGGCGGCCTTTACACCACCCAAGTGTTCGATACTCAAGTGGGGTGTAAGCCAAATGTGTGGATAAATCTTGCAACAAACATTCTTCGAACATATCAATTATTCGTTGCCCGTACAAATAAGATCAATATACAGTCATATTTTACATAACAATCGATGCAAAAGATAAAATTACCACAGAAAATGGTGAGAATAACTTCGTGTTTCATATTTACAATCGTTAATGATTAGAAAATTACTTGATCCTTTTGTAACTTATCTTACGGTTCCGAAGCCTTGAATTGTGCACTAACTATGATTTCATAGTTATTGCACAATTCTATGTGCTCACAGCTCCGAGCACCTACAAGAGAAGGCGGAATAACCATTTAACAACGCGAATTATGTTAGAATAATTAACTCACAGAGGTCAAGAGGCCACGATTGACCTGAAGATATTGGCAGCTCTTATTTCGACGGGTGGGACAGAC
This sequence comes from Catajapyx aquilonaris, assembly GCA_000934665.2. Classification (NCBI taxonomy): domain Eukaryota; kingdom Metazoa; phylum Arthropoda; class Diplura; order Dicellurata; family Japygidae; genus Catajapyx; species Catajapyx aquilonaris. The sequence goes on from JYFJ02004450.1 coordinate 23,316, forward strand.
ATCATCTGGATTAGTTCTTCGATCTGAAAGGATAGATGTCTTTAACTAATTTGGACGATATACAGGGTGTTTCAACTTTTTGTCCGAACAGTAAGTTATCGGAAAATTGCACGTAGCTGCTATTTCGTAAGCAATGACTTGCACCCGATGATTTGTCGGAGGAATGGGGAATGGGGAAGAAGAGGGTCACACATGCTATGGGATGTGTGACTAGTGTGAGCGGCTTGCTTCTATCATAAAATGCAGTTTTCTTTGCAAATATGTCGTGAACCGCTAGGACTAAGTGGTCTACCGCTCCTTCTCGACGATTATTAACATTGCTTTTGTTGTCGTGTTCTCGGAACTTGCTAAAACAATGAGCACGTCCATAACAATGGCTCTTTAAATAAATTTACATTATTCCACCACACCCAACCGATCATAAATTACAGGTGGGTGGAGGTCTATCAAGCCTTGTGGCTTCAAGATGACCCATCAGTAATATAAGAGTGCGTGGAAAATTTACATGCAGCCTTTTATGAGTCTAGATGTGAAAACTACTTGAATATGCATATTGCAAGCAACGAGTGTTTTTGTTTGTGTTTGTTCAATTTCACATCTATTTCTACTGATATGAAGAAACAGACATAAACTGACATTCAAAAAGCAAGCGTTCAAAATGCCAGTCCTAATAGCTACTGCAATTCAAGTGGAAGCGGCCAATCAGCCAGAAGATGCTGCGAGGAAAGAGAAAGACGCGTTTTGGACCTTGTTCAGACCACTGTCTATCTTGGCCACCTTTGGAGGAATCGCGCCTTGTCCTTGGTCCAAGGAAAAGCAGAGTTGGAAGTGGTACCAACGGTGGCCTGCAATGGTGCACTTTTTTCTTCTGGCCACGTACATAGCAGCACTCATCTGGTTCCCCATAGATCAGTGGAGGATTAGCTACGATGAAGGTGAAACTCGAGTGGTGACGCAGCTACTTCTGAAAGCAGTCATCTACGTAAGTCCATGGATTAATTACATCCTGGTTCAAGCATCGATGCCCAAAATATGGATACTGATCCACCGAATTTCTCGACTGAGCGTAAAACGACATGCAAAGACATTGCGTCGTTGGTCCACATCGTTATTTCTCGTTACCATTGTCCTTCCTGCACTTCTTCTATTGACTGATATTATCCGTTATGCAAGAGAAGGGGTCCTGATTGTACCAAGAAACCTGTTTGGTTTATTTGTGAAATGGCACTGCATATTTCTGTTTCACTTCATTCCTGCCATAATAGCATATTTGACAATTTTCCTCCGATTGAAGCTGACCGAATTTAACAAGGAAATTATGCAAATATGTGCATCTTTACATGTGTCTAGTAGCGAACAAAGGAATGATGACCACAACATGCTGAAGAAGATGACCTCTGCCACTGACCGGTTTCAAGAACTGTGCCTGTTGGTGGGCTCCATGAGCAGAACCTTTGGGTTGTGCATTGCTGTTCTCTACCTGAAAATTATTGTGATAATCACAGCTTTTCTATTTTATTTAATACTGGAGAAGGTCCAGTCTGTCGTAGTAATAATGTATCTAGTCATCGGCCTCGGGATATGGTCATCTTTTACAGTTATTTTGGGATCAGTTCCACGAATAGTAAGTAAATCTTTTTTGTATCCAATAATTGTAATTAAACTTTTAGGATGCAAGAAATAATGCACATGACTGTGACATCTTTAGTCAGAAAGCCGAGAAGCCCTTTATCTAGATTTCGACGCCATCTTTATTGCTGTTCATGAAGTACACATTGTTGCTCGCAATAATATAAATAATACAACATGTCATTTCAGAGCACAAGATCATTGACACACATGATTTTAGACAATCGTGTTGCTACCGATCCAAGAACAAAGGCTAATGTACGTATTGTCTCTTAGCATTTATTTAGTTTATATTTTGTCACGTATTTTTCAAACAATCGCTCTACCTTCCAGCTAGAATCACTCATCCAGCTTATGACCAGCACACCAATTGAGATAACAGCTGCCGATTACTTCACAGTCAACCGTGGCCTACTCACAGCGGTAACTATTATTTTGCACAAAATAACAAGAGTTTGGATATTATAACCACCATAAGTAATTAATGGCACTTGTGTCACTTACAGGTGGTTGGATCTATCACAACATACGTGATAGTACTAAGCCCAGTTCATAGGGAGCGAAGATAGAGGATCATAAGGTTCAAAGATGTCATTTGACCCTTGATGTAAAACAAAGAGTCTGTTCATCAAAGGAACGAGAAAAGAATAAGCTGTGAAGAAAAATTGAGATATCGAGCGAGTCACCGATGGAAGATTTGGCGTCGACTTTGAGCCAAAAACGCAATTAAAAATGTAGACATGAATATTTTGTTAGTTGCAAGAAACTAAGGTTGACTGATTGATTGAGTGATGGTTTAATGGCGCAACAGTCGCACTGGATATACTGCGCCAAGCACCTGTGACGTTTAGGGCAGGGCAGGCAATACCACCCTAACCTCAACGTTAAATGAATCAAAGGTTTTTTAAAAAAGAAGAGACAATTAATTAATTAATTAACATTTTACTTGAGCATTTATTACAGTAGCGAAAAAGAAACTAAGGCACACTGAGCACAGCCATATGTACTGTACATGGAAATTACCCATTGAAATGCTTTCAATTTAAGTAAATCCATCGTCTGATCTGATGAGCATTGATTTTGGGAGGTCTGTGGCATAGGTTAATCACTATGCTGCCATGTTGTTCTTGAAATCCAACTATTATTGTAATACTGCACATCACATTAAATAGACACTGTTTTCTCAAGTAATTCATTGACATTTGTTTTTGAAGCAAAAGTCGAACAAAAATTAACTTTCACAAATTATTCGTTTTGAATTTTGTCATCCAGTCTTTCTATTGCAAATTATATTGTTAGGTGGTTTATCTTAGCCTCCCACTGCAGTTAGGAGCCATGCAGAAGCAGGCAATGGATTTGCCTGGGACACTGTCGATTTTGTAGTCGTAGTACAAGGTAAGCTCGGTTCCAGCCTTGATGTAATTGAAAGCAAAAAAGGCAAGGTATGGGAACCGCAGATCATGAGTGTTGACGAACACATTCTGGGCGAAGATATTAGGGGAACAGGAATGCTGTCAATGAAGAAAAAGCCAACGATCAATGTACAGTATATGGTAAGATAAAACAAATATTCCATATATTGTAACCTGCCACTTCCCATTCCCACTTCAACGCAATATACACTTACTCCTACTCCTACTCTATTCCTACTAACAGTCTAATATTCATGTAATCTACTACCATAGAAACTTACATTGAAGTATCTTCCGACGTTTCCACTAGTTTTCGCATCAATTACAAAGACCTCCTTATTCCCAAAATCTTTCCGAATAGACACAAACTTTCGGCTCTTGAAATCACGCAGTGTAGAGATTCTGGATGGTGCTCCTGCATTTTTAAATAAATATTTTATAATTAAAGTAAACCATATATACATCACTGAACAATTTCACAACAATACCAAAGGTAAGCTGTAACAATGTTAAGATTCATGTATGTTTGTAGGCAAAATTTTATTAGTTGACTTGGGCCTCCTCTATCCCAGACTTTGGCTTTTGTTGGGTTTTGTATTATTTCTTAACATTTCTGTATATTATTGGTAGCACTATTTTACAACAACTGTTTAATGTCTTTATGATTACCACATCAGAACCCGTGGCGTGTATGTACCTTCTTCATCACAAAGCTTACTCTGTCTTCTCCCTGATTTCTTCACCTTCTTTCTTGTTCCTGACTCACCCCCATTCTTACCCCACATCATCTTCTTTCCACCCCTACCACGCATGCTCCTGGTGACCATCTCACTTCTAACAACTGGCTTTTGACCTCTAGGGACACGATACTCTTCATCTGAACCCATGAGTCCTGATCCACACCCCCACTCATCTTCTGTGGTGTCTTCGTTTGACTCATCACCTGGATAGGGAGAAACATACTAGCTACATATTCAGTGTATAATACATGAGTCCAGCATGTTAGCATCTCCACATCTTAGGTAAAGCATGTTATGATTAATAGTAGGGGTGGCAGTTTGTTAAGTATAATATAATAAAATACCTTCAACAGAACTTTCAGAAACCCATTCATGGGAGGTGGAACCATCCAAGTCAGTTACGTCACTCTCGTATCCTTCCTTCATTTTTTCTGCCATCTCAATAAAATCTAAATTGTACAAGTATTCATCCCCACGCTCGGTCTTGTTAAGCTGTAAAGTGGGACGTGGTTTACCCATCACAAAAGGTCACTGAATTGTGGCAAAAAAGGGGGGCCAAATTTGTCCTCCTCGATATCAGGTTTCAAATCTTTACCTTATCAGCATCTTCTCCTGTCAGCAAATCTCCAGCATATATGCAAATAAATCCACCCTTCGGAATGTCATGCAAGCAACGTATCCCCCATCCCTTCTTTTGTGTCTTGAATATTTGCAACTTCAACTGCAGAGGATTCTGCACTACTCGGTTAAAGCAGGTTTTGCGACACTTGCACCTTGCATTGCACTCATAGATCCCAGTCGTCAGTTGTTCTGTGAGACGGCGATGCACATATCCAACATTTGGGTTGGCTGCTGCCTGAATGGTGAGCTGCCAGCAAGCACACTTGTCCTTCGACTGGCAGTCATCAGTGCAATCACATCCAGTGAGGAATTCCTCATCCAGATTCAGAGGTACGTTTGCTGCTGGTTTCCGCTGGGTGATGTACTTCAGGGGATCAGGGGGTGTATTGTCGAGGCTGTTCACACATGACACAGCCACATTCTCCTCGCCACAAGAAATGTCCTGGAAAATGTCAAAATATGATGACAAGAGGTCCTCTGTATGCAAGTCTCCTCTTCAAACATAACATTATACCCAAACTGTATTTGAAAATGTACCTCATTACAGTAAAAACTCTGACGAGGATGAAACTTGGCAACAGCACGGACGCGGACATCAAAACAAAACAAGTCTATGCCCATAGTTGAATTAGTTTGTTGTAAGTAGTGATGAACATTTTCCATGTTTGTCAGACGTATGCCACATGGGGTAAGATATATTATTGTTCTATTCCCCTTTCGGTATTTGCCTACTCGCCTGAAATAAATGGCAATACATCATATGCAATGGCGAATGGCAAGAACACAGTATTTATAAGCATTAATAAGGACTCACCTTTGCCAACCGCAGAACATGGGCACAGCCAAAGGACTAAGCTCCTTCATCTCCACCATATCATAAGGATGATATTCTAGGCAAGATGGTGCACACTTATGCGCGTAGAATTTAGCATGAGGCTGTTCTGGGATAGTTAAACTTACATAAATATCCCCATCATGTTCTGGAGGAGGTTTCCTAAAAGATGGCTTAGGTATGACTGGTGTGATTTTCACACTGGATGGTCCAGGGACATATGTGTTGTTTACACTAGGAATCATGTGACGCTTGTTATCAGTGCTAGTCATAGCCACAGGACCCTTGGCTGCAGTGTTGTTAGGTCCTAATGACAACACCTTCATCTTACCATCATCTGAAATGTGTGGCGCTGATTTTTATAATAATGCACGCATAATCAGGTACCTACTCATCTACTGTGCATAATAATTATGGTAGTTTGAAACTCACCGGCAACATTTCGAACATCTTCTATTGGGGGGCGTTTTGCAACTGGTCCTTGCTTATGCTGGAATATTTGAGAAATACACTTCACAATACTCTTTGAATTTTAGACAAGATGACAAGTAGGAAGGTTTGAAATTAATTTTGGTGCAACACTTACTGAAGCTGAAATACTCATCAAAACTCCTTCATGCTCTCCAGAATGTTGCCCAGAAGAAGGCATAGGAACAATGGTGTTCAAACTGGATGGTCCAGGGACGTTGGTGTTGATTTTACAGGACATCCTCTGAGGCCTATTCGCATTGCTCTTTCTAGCCACAGGACCCTTGGCTGCAGTCTGGTTAAGTTATAGGAACATGAACTGCTTTTTGACCATGACTTGTGTGCATTGGGCACCAAATAACACCAATTTTGTGCAATAGTGATGAGCCTCATGCACACTTGAATATCATATTTACAAGTACAGTTATCTAAAAAAAACCCTCAAGTGGCTAGATTTTCACACATTTCATCTTCACACAAAAAAGAATAAATAAGTACTACATGAATCCAAACCTTGCTGACAGTTGTGAGCTGTGTAGTAGAGAACATACTACTGCTTTCCTTCCTGGCTTCTGCATTCCTTTGTTCACTATGGGGTCCTCTGAAGTGCCTGGAGTCCCTATGTAATATCTCTTTGTGGTTGTCTTCATGGAACTGCACCCTCACGAGGGAGGCATCTACTTCCTTCACAATTGCCTGGCACCACTTATCTGTTAAAGTGATGTTTAGTCTGTACCATTACCAAGCTTCCCTGATTTTCACATAACGTTCGTGCAATTTTTCACTGTATGACTGAAGCATAACCTAATTTTAATTAATGACACATAAAGTCTTGTACTCAACTTCAGGACAGAGAATAAACTCACCATATTTCCGTTTCATCATACCAGGTGGTTTCACATTGGTTTCACTACCCATAGCCTGGTTTTCATCGCTTGACTTGAAGCTTTGGTTGTCACTCTTTCCTAAATCACAATTTTCGGTAGCATTGTCAACAAGAGCAGAATCATCGGGAAGGATGTCTGTTATCTGAAGCTCTGGAAGCTCCTCCTAATAATTGAATAGTTATTGGAGGGTTATTGATAAGAAATAACAGCTACCCCATACATTGTCAGGGCACCAAAGTTATTCATGTCCAAGACAATATTGAAAATGCTTACTCGAACTGTCGATGTCCATTCAAAGGGCTTGTATAGCTCGTCCCAGAGGTCATCTAGACTTTTCTCAACTGTTACATACATGTCACCAACAATGGACGCATTTTTTTTATTCTTGAGGTTACGTTCGTTGAGAATTTTTAGGCTTTCTTCCAGCTGGAAATTGACGTCATATTTTTCCATGACAGTAGCAAATGCTTCTTCTACACTAATTTCTGCCGTAACTGTATCCTCATCAATACGACGAAGTTCTGGAACAAAAATCACAATACACTGTGATCTGCTGAATAACCAGAGTTTGTAACTGCAAACAATGTACAACAAGGAAAATAGGAATCAGTGCTGTCATCTGGGGGTTAAGAACTCTTAATGTGCTTACCTTCGTCATTTTCTTCTTCTGAATCATCTGAATCCAATGTAATCACGTTTGGTGTGTAGATTTCAACTTTTTCATTTGCGATTGGTCGACGTGCTTCCATTGCCTCAGTCAGGGTCTGTACAAAAAAAAAAATCAGAAAGCTCACATACTGCCTTATGCAGTACTAAAATATTACTGAAGTCTAACAAGAAATAATTATGAAGCTGCTATTATTTCAAGGTGTAACTCTTGATTGGCTAAGGGGCAAAGGAAAACATTTGCAAACTAGGACATTTGGGCTTACACACCACATAAGCTCACACTGGACCAAGGGAAACATTTTGCACTCACCTCAGTCAACTTCAGGGCAGGTGACAAACAGACTTCACAGATCTTGGACACAATGTGTGATTGGTTCTCAATCCCGTAATAGCCAAGTGCATACTCTGGAGCATAATGCAACTTGGAGGTGGCATCACACTCAGGATTACAGCATTTCTTCCCAATTCTCTTCTTTTTCACTAGCTCCTTGGTAACATCAATGCCCTCAATTCCACCACCATCATCGCTTTTCTCACCAGGGAGTGTACTTCTTAGCATGCTGGATGGAGGTTCATCTATCTTCCTATTCATAATTTCATCGATTGATTCTATGTAGGATTTGCATATAGAGTCGGGAAGCAAGCCACCCCCACTATCATCTGTTGAGAAACATTCTACCCATACACCTTCTTCAGCTTCAGTTAGATCCATTGATTCATCTTCCAGGCGTTCCTCCATACTTTGTGATGTAGCAATCATGTCATTGGCATGCATCTCCTTGTTTCCTGCTTCATTTGCTGTTGATGTAGATTTCAGTGCCTGGGTGACTTCTTCCACAGCTACAGAGTTGGTATTATTTCCTGATTGTTGAGAAACATTTCCATCTTCTTTGTCATCCCTATCTACTTGCTTGTCAACAATAACACTTTCATCGTCACTTTCAAGGTCCATATTTTCAGTCAAGCTGTCACACCTTCAAAAAAATGTGAAATTATTAATATCTAAAAACTCATCATGGCCTTAGTTGTCTTGGCTTCTGCTGCTAAACCAACGAACTGTAGCAGATGTTGTAGCCAGGTGAAGTGTGTGATATCAACACCTCAACACCATTCCTAATCCACTATCACAGTATGGCAACCAGATGGCAACACGAAAAGGGTGGCACTGAGGCAAAGTCAGGCAGACATGCTGCAATTTAATAGGTGCCAGGACCGTCTTGGAGATGGTCAGGCCTGGCTCTATCTATCTAGGTTGAGCCCAGATGAGGCCCGGAGCACCGTCAACTCACCTCCTGCATCAGTTAAATGTGTCAAATGTGGCCTTGCGGGGCATTTTCGCCTAGTTCCACCAGCCACTTAGGTCACCAGAGCATATTTCCTCCCATCACCCATCACCGCTTTATATCCTACACCGCAATGAACCTTCGAACATTGATGGTGACTGACCCCTTTTCCTCAGCCAAATCACACCAACCTAAGTAGTTCAGCTCTCAGA